>APFE031434060.1:3676-21285 GCA_000404065.3 Pinus taeda
TGTTTGAACTTGTACTTTTTTCGGGTTTGGATGGAGCGCAAGACCCTGGTTCTAGTTCATTGTGGGCCAGGTTGCGATTTTGTGGGACATCATTACATGACTCATTGATGGATGGCTGCGACCATACCTGAGTCTTTTAAGGATGGCTGCAACCATACCTCTTATCATTATGGTCTCTTCAGCTGGGTGGCTGCGTCCACGCCACAGACCTTCTTCATATGTCTTTTGGATGGCTGCGCCCATGCCTAGACTACATGTAATTGAAATATCAGTTGTATCTGCCTGCAGGTTCTTCCTGGTGGTGTTCCAGTCCAGCAGTCTTGTAAAGCATTTCACCCCTCCCACTCTCTCGGGCTTCATGCTTTAGGGGGCATCTGTTACACAGTAAAATGTCACTGCCATCATGTCAGTCTCCCTACTGTGCCATAAAGTCACATTCACCTTGACTATGCCCTCTGAAATGACTAAAAAACCCTCTTTGCCTAAGTTATTTGAATCATCGTGACTGTTCATTAAATAACCGCGCTGACTGGCGGAGGATAATGTAACTGCTGCGCTGCCAGTGCGGAAGCACACGTGTTTTCCGCGTTGGTCCCATTTCACGGACAGCGCGCCCTCCGTTTGTATCATTGTGCGCTGACCAGACCTCTTCTATAATTGATTTGCGATGTCAGTGCGCCAGCCCAGTTTTACACCCGCGCTGATCCTGTTTAGGCGAGTTTGTTCTAACAGCCAACCTTCCAGATGACTCCATACTTGGCTGTTAGCATTGTTGAGGTCGCCATCCTTTCTCTGGCATGTCTGTTCGATTGATCATCCACTTATCTTGGGGGAAAGCTCATCCTTTACCTATTCATGGAGACTCCTTCTCCTTTATAGGCCTCCTCCATTGCCCATGAGTAGCTAGTTTGGAACATATAGACTTTGATTGAGGAATTCTTAGTGCATTAGTGCTGTTCTTTGTAGGCATTTGGTGTGTTGTGTGAGGATTGCTTTTGAGCTTGAGGAAGATCATGAGTTTGTTTCCTTCTATGTGAGAGAGAGACCTCTTTGACTTGGGAGATCTACTCCAAAGGTGAATTCTTGGAAGATATGCTGGCTGGACCCTCTAGAGAAGGACTCAGCGTCAGGACTTCGGTTGTACCTTACTCTATTTTCTGATTAATAAACATAGATGACTACTCTTATGGTTCCATTTCCATTTGTCCTATGAATGATTAATGTAAATTGTATCCTTCCTGACTGATACATAGTTGTTTTTAGTAGATTTTACGCTTGTGTTTGTTCTCTCTTTGCTTGTGCAGGTGTCCGTCCGCGAGGATAGTGGAGGACTGTGATCGGCTGGAGCGAAGCAGCGAGAGGATCATCTCTTCGACAAACGTAGCATTGGAATCCAAGTAGGTTTCTTCTACCCACTTGTTAATTACAACTAGGAACCTGCAGTGTAGCATTGTTTAATTATTGCTAGACCCCCTTTGGGCTAGTAGGGATCGCCTCTATCCGTAGAGGGGATTTACCTCTCCAACAAAGGCCTACTTGGATTCCAACACTAGTGCTTGTAGAAGAGGTGGTGCTCCCGTTCCTTTGCTCCAGCAGATCACAATCCCCATGATCTCCGTGAATAGACACCTGCACATACAAGAAACGACACAAACACAAGCATAAAATCCAGCGTATGCAACTATATATTAGTCAGAAAGGATATAACTCATCATCATCACAAATAACAATAAGAGTGGAACCATAACCAATAGTCGTTCATTAATAATAATCAAAGAAGAATACAACCAAGTTCTAATGCTAGATTCTCCTTTGGCTGGGTAGTCAACAACACATGTCTCACAAAGCTTGTTGGGAGTAGGGACAAGCCTCTCTCTCTTTGATTATTGGACAATAATCTCCTTGCTTGGATTTGGTCTTATGGGAATTAAGAAGGCTCTTGTAGCATGAAGCTCTTGGAAACTTGACAATTCTGAATCTCTGGAACTAGCTTGCCAAGGAAAAAGGACAAGCTTTTATAAATGGAGGAAGGGGAGTTGGGATCATCCACAATAATAATGGGATTGGCCATATCCCTAAGGAAGCTTCCATGAGAGGTGGCAAACCACTTCCCCTCTATGGAAATCCATAGCCAAACAACCCAACTCAAGATAGATGTAGTCCAGGAATTTGTTAGGACGAAACTTCCGCCATTTGTTTATTAAAAAACACCACTAATTATGGTTGGTGCGGGTGCAACTCTATGACAGAGTCTCAACTGGCACACCCTCTTTGGAGGATTTACCCCATTGGCGTGAGGGCTACACTATGGGACCGCACCAATGGAAAAAGGGCTATTTTTAGGGTTTTTAGCAGGAGATGTCTTCAGGGCAAATAAAGCTCATGTTCAGGGGAATGTAATCCAAGTATTTGTAGGCCATGTCACTTATCATAGGTCCCGGAATGAGTCCTCCAAGATGCGAGAGAGGGGTAGCAGGGATGGTGACAAATTGTTGTGTAACAGATGCCCCCTAAAGAATGAGGCCCGAGAGAGAGAGAGAGGGGTGAAATGGTTTACGAGAACATGTCCAACCGAAAACACTGCCGCCGGAAAACCTACATGGATAAGTACAATTGATATCTCAAATACATGATATATGTGGTATGGGCGCAGCCATCCATATCAGAGTACACAATAATCTAGATCCAAGGTATGGACGCAGCTATCCAGTGAGGATCGATAAATAGACTCAGGCATGGTCGCAGCCATCCAGTGAATGAGTCATGTAATAATCATAATAATCCACAAAATCACAGCCTAGATCCCAACAGACAAAATCTAGGATCTTGCCCTCCATCTCGATCCGAATAAAGTACAAGTTCAAGCATGCGAATATAGGAGTCGAAGTCGAACATGCAAGAACATCCTCTGATTACCAGCCAATGATGAAAATTGTTAACAGACGCGAGAGGTACCACCAATAATGACAATGGCCCTCAAGGTACTATAGGTACAATCTACGGCATGCGGATCAGTGAACCGGCGTCGAACACCAGTAGAATCATTCGATCGGAGGCCAATGATGAAAACCTCGCATCGAATGTGAAGAACCTTCCATTGAGGCATGCAGGCTCTAAGGCACCAGCAGGGAGTCTCTAGATCAACTTCCTGGATAATGAGCTGAAGTCGACAGGAAGTGACCTTGATTGAAGGTGGGCCATAGTGTTTCCCACATCATCGACGTGAGACAGAGGAAGGTAATGTTTTTGTGAATCAGGATTATATGAGTTATCAGAGCGAGGTCGATATTTCGCAGAGGTCAACTTCTCTTGAACATATTGGTGGCACGACCGTGGGCTTGGCAGTATTTGACATCAATTGATCAAAGGTCATGGTGACAAGACAAAGAGCAGATGAGAGGTCAAATAGGATCACCTAAGCCCACGGAGGCAAGTGAAAAATGAGATGAGATGTCCCCACCCAGACACGAATGTAGACAAGTTCCATGTTCAAGAGCGACATACTGCCGACACGACAATGATTCTGGTCTTATGTTCCCCACCATTTCTAGCAAGTACCCCAGTTATTTTTATTAACAAGCTTGACGAGGATAGCATATGCTTTTAAAGCATCATTTCGACGGAATCCAATGTCATCAAGTTTTAAAGAGTCTGATAAAGGAAGAACTCGGCGTCTTTTCATGTTTAGAGAGTTTGAAAAGACAACAGAAAAGTAAACTCCGGGGGTGTCCTTTTTCATAAAGTTGTGTCTCTCGAGCCTGAAAAAGGATAAAACAATGCTCGAAAGAACCGCCTGACCATTACGATCGAGGAGTACTTTTCGTGATTAGTGACTTCGACCTGAAAAAGTAAAAGGTGATCGAAATCACGTCGTTTTGTAACTGTTAACGAGCCTGAAATGACAAGGGCCTGACGATCTTTTCGTCTTTACACAGTCAGAAAAGAGTTTTAAAGACGACCGCCTCTTATTTATGTTTAACGAGTCAAGGGGAACAACTTGGCAATCTTTTCATATTTAGAGAGTCAGAAAAGAGCAGAAAGATGACTCCATAATGACTTTTTCATGTATTTACCGAGTCTGAAAAAGTATAAAATATAACTCGTTTCACTGTCTAAGTCGCAAAAAAACCTGTTGCTGCACAAAAAGCAAGTGTAAAACCCATTTTCGACAAAAATATATTAAAATATTCATAAAAAATGACTTTTAAAACCTATTTTGAGTTGAAAAAGTTATAAGTATGTCAAAATGGTAAAAGCAAAATTACTTTTTACCTTTTACCTCATTGAAGAGTAGCAGTGGTCCGTTTGGTGTGCGAACTTCGGGCGGCGATTGTGACAGATCCATGCGACCATTTAGAGCTTCGTCAGTTCCATGTAGGAGGCACTTCCTAACACCATTTTAATCCATTTTTTTATGTTTTTCTTTTTCTCATTTGATCTCTGTGAAGGGATTTTGAAAAATTAGGGCCGCGCCCATTGGCGCGGGTATCGGGCACAGACCCACGCCAATGGGCCTTTATACGCCAAAGGCCCACGCCAATGGGCACGACTGTTTTAAAAACAGTCGCACCAACGGCTGAAGCGCATTTTTTCCTTTGAATTTCAAATTTTTAAACGATTTAAATGCATTTCCTAGCCTACCAAAGATCTAATCAAGGTTTTTTTTTACCGTGTGGATGTAGGCAACCGAGAAAAATGGTGGTTGAACGGAAAGAGAGGGAGCACGATAGAGTGGAAAAATTGGCCATGGAAGATGAAGTTTGCATGGATGCCCTCAAGAATTATGGGCTGAAAAATTTCTTCCTTACACCTTACTTACGAGCTCAACCCGAGCTCTTACAGTACTTGATCAGCCTTTAGGACGAAAACGAGCAAGTGTTCCGATTGAGAGACAAAGTATTAGAACTAGATGTTTCTGACATCTATTTCATCACGGGATTGTCACGCAGAGGTCCAATGCCCATATTGACAGGGAGCAGACCATCTGGAGAGAAGATGGGCAAGGTGATGGAACGGGTGTGCCCAGGGGCACAATTCAGATCCGAGAGTGCAAAGGTGGATATTGCCACCATTCAGGATCTAACACTCAAGGTGGTGTTATTTACCATCACGCGGGCTGCGGGGGCACAGGCACCCCACGAGGCAACAAAAAACTAACTCTTATTGGCCACAGAGTGTCTGAATCCCACTATTTTTGATTGGGCCACAACAGTGACTGCAAACATGAAAAGACAGCTTACGAAATGTAAGCAAGGCAAACTGAAACAGTTTGGCTATGGTTCTATCCTGGTAACGTTCATTCTGGAATGATTACCAATCTTTCAGGGCGAAGGGGCCATCGTAGCTCATCCAGTGCCACGAGAGCCGAGAATGGCTCACTGAGTAGCATTGATGCCCAGAGGGGGAGGAGGCCAACAGATGTCCTGGAGGCCAGAGTTTTTTGGGTGGCTCTGTCGTCAGCTGATCGTGGTCGAATATTGGCCATATGCAGGGACTGACTTCATTGGTGACCCAAATCTCCCACTGCGAGAGGGAGATGAGTGGGATGAAGAGCTGGGTATGATCTCTTTTTGATTTTATGTTTTATGATTTTTTTCTTTTGTTAATACATGTTCGTTCTAACAACAATCATATGTGTATGCAGATGTTGGCCTAGAGAGACCAGCCGGCATGTCTCATATCTCACAGAGAAACCAGCCTGCAACTGACCCTCAGGAAGAGGGTGTCGAGGGAGGGGAACTGATCCAGAACCTCGAGGGAATTGCTCGGGGGATTCTGAATTATGTCCGGCTGGCGGTTGTCCCACTAGCGTATAAGAGGCATACAGTGGGAGTGCCTAGTCACATCCACCATCTCCTGAGACGCCTAGTGCATGCGGTGACATGCTATCATGAGCACCACAGGGATTAGACATCTAGGGTTTATTTTCATGCATATTTTTTTTGAGAGACATGTCGTCTCCGAATGTATTAAGACGAACATGTATATTTTTTTATTGTGATGCACGCTGTGCAAACATTTCGACATATATATATATATATCTACATATGCTTATGGTTTATTGTGTTTTTTATGCTTCTTTGTTGTTTTAATTACATGTTATGCAAATGTCTGTCTAATACATAATTGGCTAATGCATCTGTTAACGTATTTAATCGTCTTGGAATATGCTGATATGTGATGAAACCAAAATTCCTTTCCAACAACTTAACACGTAGATATAGCCTTAGAATTCGATGGTCTCTGACGGAATATCGCCCATTGAGTTGGTGGACAACAAGCTGAGAATCCAGGCTCACAACCAATGTTTGAATACCGAGATTGATCGCCTCGGCCAGTAACTCAATAACAACACTATACTCAACAACTATGTTTGTGGTACAACCTAGACAAACCCCTTGAAGGTCTACTAGCTCACCATGAGGATCGTAGGTCACCCATGTCGCAGAAGACAGGTTGCGTGTACTGCGGGAGGCACCATTAGCAAAACCAATGTAAGGCGAACCAGAAATCTGTACAAGAAGAAAAAGGACACAATAAGCGGCAATCACGCCGACACACCAAGCCAAAAACATGAAAACATGCACACACAACACACCTACTAAAGCACACGTATGTACAAAATAGAGTGCCTGGAATTCATGCATAATATTTTTTCAAGTAAAGCCCATTCCGAGGCTTATCCAGGGGATTCCCTTCGTAGTCAATCAGCTCATAGGCCCCTTTTTGTAGAACTCTCTTTACAATATAAGGCCCGTGCCACATGGGATCAAATTTGCCTACCCCCAGCTTATCATTGGCTTGATCGTAGAGCAGGACCAAATCTCCCTCGACAAAAGAACGAGGATGTACACTGTGATCGAAGAGAGTTTTCACTCTCTTCTTCTGTGCTTCGATAGCTAGAGAGGCTAGTCGACGAGTCTCATCTAGCCGCTCCAGGTAAAGAAGGCATTCCTCTACCAGAGTAGTGTCGGGGAGTAATTTGACAGATAATTTTAAAGAAGGGATCTCGCACTCGATGGGAAGGGTAGCCTCCAGTCCATAAACCAATTGGAAAGGAGTGAAACTAGTGGCATCCTCACAGAGGTTCGGTAGGCCCACAAGGCAAAGAACAACATCAAGTGCCAGTTGGACTTGTGCATGCCAATGGTTCGTTGAAGCATTGTAACTAGAACCTTGTTGATGGCTTCTACTTGGCCGTTGGCCTGAGGATAGTATGGAGTCGAGCTATTGTGCCGTAAGCCCAACTGGGTTGTAAGCTCAATCATCATATGATTACGAAAATGCTTGTCGTGTTCAGTGACGATGGCCCGAGGGACTCCGAACCGTGAAATATCATGATTAAATAAAAATTGCGCCGCTGTGTGACCGTCTTCAGACAATGTGGGCATCGCCTTGGCCCATTTTGTGAAGTAACCAATGACAACGATGATATAGCCATGCCCCCCGGCCGAGCGAGGGTTACAGGTCATATAATCAATGCCCCATTTTGCAAAAGGGCTGACGATAACAACAGGGTGCCGTGGAGCGGGAGGCACACGCATCTTCCATTGGTAGATTTGGCACTCGTGACAAGAGCGGACAGTAAGAATGCAGTCCTTAAAGATGGAGAGCCAAAAGTAACCAGCGCGGAGGATTTTCTGAGCAGTAGCATATCCAGACATGTGACCACCACAGGTGCCAGAATGGAAGTCATTTAAAACTCGCTCAGCTTCCTCGAGTGTTAAACATCGGCAAAGAACAGAGTCAGTGCCGAGACGGTACAGGGTGTCCCCAACAATGCGATATGGTTGAGATTGATGGCGAATCCATTGTTGAGCATCCTTAGATGTCTCGGGATGAAAAGAGGACGTCTGTAAATAGACAATGATATCCCCGTACCAGGGAGCGAGGGTGCTAATTAAGAAGAAGGTTTCATCTGGAATATGGTCCTCTAACTGAGAGGGCGCAGTGAGAGATGGCAAAGAGCACAACAATTTAGCAAAGACGAGGGATTTATTGGACTTGGCAGTATTGAATTCCAAGTCGAACTCTTGGAGGATAACAATCCACTTCGATTACTTGCCCCCCAGCAGCTGACATGACATGATGTACATCATTGGGTTGCAATCAGAAATCACTGTCGTAGTACGCAACAAGATATAATGGCGGAAACATTGGACGGCACAAATGGCGGCCAATGCCAACTTCTCTATATGAGCGTATCGAGATTCCGTATCTAATAAATTGCGACTGAGATAATAAATGATGTGCTCGATGTCATCATCATCATCTTGAATGAGAACCATGCCAATAGTGGTATCGGCAGCGGCCAGATACAAAGTGTAATCACGATGGTAATTAGGAGGACGCAACAAAGGGGCGGAAACAAGGAGAACCTTGAGGTGCTCGAAGGACTCTTGAGTGGCGGCATCCCAACGAAAAGGGGTGTCCCGCTTTAGTAACCACGTAAAACCCTTGGCTACCTCGGCATAGTTCGGAATGAAGCATCGTAAACTGCACCCAGACTGGAACTAAGGAAGGCACATCACATTATGGATTAAAGCTTGGACTCCAGTTATCCAAATACAACCCTTAGAACCTCATGAAGTATGGACTCCTCCCGAACACTAAATCTCTGTCTAGCTTGTTCTCAAAGTAAAAATTTTAGAATCCTTTGCCACAAAAAGATGAAATCACCTCTTCTTTGATGAGAGGTTTCTAGTTCTTCTCTATCCAGGATTTAACCATTTGAGGAGACAACCAAAGATCCATGAACTGGCCAATAAGACCCCCGTTTGGGAGATGCAAAGCATGAGAATGGGCTTGAGGAGGTGTTGACGGTGTTAGAACAACCAACATGTTAGTGGATCTCCCTAGTAAGAATTCCTAATTAGACCTCAGACTATTTGGTGTAGGAGTCCCAACAGTGGGTCATATAGTAATGCCTTGATCGCGGTTTTTCACAGAGGCAAGTAAGATGTCCCTATTGGTAGCAAGAGTGTGACAGTTGCAGTGAATCAAGGAAGGTGCATGAGCAGTTCTAACACATGGAGGGTGAGGTGAGTGCACCCCTTGGAAACCTGTGATAACACAGAGTTAAGAAGGGAACGCATGAGAAAATATGCATCACAACATAGATGGAAAGCTAGCTAGAATTCCAAAGTGATGGTTAAACCAACAACACATTTCAGAAAGATTCATACATACATATGTAGAAATAGCTACACATACACGCGTAAGCAAACAAATTCATATATCATTTAGAGTACTAAAGATAGCTGAGATACAATACAACATATGCATGAAACGTGATGGCTCTATTATATTAAGAAGTGTAAGTTCCATTCATATAATACATCCATGTCCAACCACTAGTTTTGACAGCGGAACCTTACAACCACAATCGCCTGCTACTCCAAAGAGATATACTAGCTTTGCACAGTGGAGAAGCCAAGGCACGTTACAATACTGTCCAAGCTTTCTCTAAGATAGTCATATCAGAAGCTTGGCTGACCAAAAGCCTATATAATGAGTTATGAGGGACTATTTATAGAAAAGTGTGGGGTGGCCCTTGACATTCCCATTTGTGACAGTTCATCTACCCTCATGAATCTTCAACTACTCTATGATTGTTACATCCAACTATCGACACTTGAACTTAAACATGACAAGATGTTACATTATAATGCACAGGTACCCATGCGAGACAAAATGGCTTGAGCAAGCCATGCAAGACATCACTATGACTTGGACAACTATTGGAAGACCAACTCTTCGACATCCTCATGATGGTTGACAGTAGCAAACCGATGCCAAGCTTAGTAGTCTGCGATGGTGTCTGTGTACTCCAAGGTGACATCTTTCTGGAACCTGACTCTTGCCTCCATAGCATATGGGTACATTGCTCGGGCTCCTCTGTCCAACTCGTCTGATAGCATGCGCATCATTATCTTCAACGTGACTAGACTAGCAACATACTTGTGCATGGTGTTTGCATTGATTTCCAAGTCTGAGCTGGTGGCTATGCGCATCAACTCGTCAAAGTACAAGTCAAGCTCTAGTAAGACCTGTGCCTTTGTCTTCTCCTGGGTGAGAGTCCCAATAGATGGGATCGCCTATGCACACACAACAACATCCATACTCTTGCATACATGTGCATGGGAAGCCTGTAGACTAGTAATGAGCTGCGAGAGCTCTTCATAGTTTTCGATCTGACTCTGGATGCATGCCTTCAGCTTGAATGCTCTGGGCTTCATCATCTTATGCAAGTGAAGCGAGGCTCGCTTGTATCTCATCGTCCATGTTTGCATGTAATCAACAAAAACATGCATGTTTGATAGGATACGTGCTCTTCTAGCACATCTCTACTGCCAATTGTTGAGATGGACAACTGCCTTATGCACGGTACCAAACTTGGAATACAACGCCCGCATGATTGTGTCAAGGGACAATACTTCATCCAATACTACCTTCTTCAATTCTACTCAGGTGAACGTTGTAACCAACTCTCTTCCTTTCTTGTTCGTCCATATCTCTTTAGCCATTTACTCATTCTCAGCTATCAGGAAGCGACCACACAAGCTAGTGGCTTCGGCATATGCTATAGTAGCATCGACCAATGCTACTGGATGTTTGCACATGTCAAACATGATCACTCATTCCTAGAACTACGCAGGAGATGTGTGATCATCCAGAGTTGACACTCTACGAGATTGCACAAAGCTATGTTGAGACTCATCGAATGAGATGTTGTGTATCTCTCTTTCCAGGTGATCTCCAAGTATTTCAGTATCTCCTTGGTTTCTTGGGACTTGCTCCTCTTCTGGATGTGGTGAAGTTGGTGGGTCGACCTCTTGGTGGTGAGGCATGAGGTCGATGTCTTGCTCTAACTCCTATTGCTCCATATCTGTATCCGTCTGTTCAAGTGTTTTCTCTATCTCTCGAGTGAAGTCCTTCTCCTATGAGGGTTCACCCTATCTGCTTGATGTTAGTTGTTCTGCTAAGTCCACTACCTATATGGGCACGGTTTCATCTATCTATACATGTTGCACCCTTGTTGTACATGTTCTTGTTGTGCTTCCTTATCCTATCTGTGCAACTCCTATTCCTTCTGAAGTTGCTCCTTAAACTCATGAAACTCCTTCTTTGTTTCCTCCATTCTCTGTTTCTCTCTTTACCTTTGCACGTTTCTTTTGTCGCGTTGTTTCCCCTTCGCCTCTATTGCTAAAGCTACTTTTTGTACAAGTGGATCTTCTTGGAACTTATAGCTTTGATTTTCCTCCATGCGGTCAACAAATTTCCTCTTGCCCTTGTTGCACACTAGTATGTTCACCTCTATTATTGCTGCTTCTGGTGCTTTACGAGATGCTACTTCACACTGCTTCGCTATCCATTCCACAATGAGGCTGACCATTTCATTGAGTTTGGAGGAGTTGTAACAATATCTCCATGGGTCCTCCTTTGCCTAATGACATGCCCTGTGGATTCAATTGAACTATACTCTCATGTAGTGATATTTCACAAGACAATGCAGGTCATACAGATTGTAACTTTGGAGGTTGAATGGATATTTCTTCATCTTATCTGTTTCGACATCCACATGCTTGAAACTCTGTATCTCGTATAACCCGATCCACAATGGAATAGTGGGCCAAGGTGCCTTCTTCTTTAGGTAAAACCTAGTTGTCAATCCTGTTGAGATGTGATATGATACTTCCTGCATGACGAGTTTGTCCAAGGAAAACTTCTGTAGAACATGCAGAGGCTTCTCCATGTTGTACATCCGTATGAAGGTGCCGAACGATGAGGCATACCAATCAACTATGTCGATCAGTGCCTCCATTGCTACCTTCGACATGCAAGATGGATCCTGTTCGAATATCATCTTGTCAAGCAGGGTGACAAAATGATTGGACAACCGCATGATAACTCCTTTGAATCTGCATTTGAACAACATCTTACAATAAGTGTTCACATCAGTCTCCATCGGTGTCCATGCCCACTTAAAGCCCGGGAACTCCTATCAGGCACAAATTGCATCCAAGATGTAGGTGCACATGTAGATTTTTGCTTGCATACCTTTAGGCGGCTATCAAGTCCTTGTTACCTGTTCCTTCAAATGATGAGCCAACATGTCAAAACAGTTGCATGCTTTGCCTTCTCTAGCCAGTTGGTCCAACGCGATCACCCAACTCTGTGGGAAGGTTTTCGTGCTTTCTTGGCCATACAGACAACATGAAAAGATGACCAAGTATTGATATGCCTTGTGTAGTATCTTCGTCTTGTAGATCTAGTTGGGTGTCATCCTAAATTCAGTCGACTCCTTCACTGAGTTCTTCAAGGTATCTCTAGAGTTGGCATTGCTGCTAGGTAAGCTGAAGGGTGTCTCCATCATGATCACAGGCTTCAACATCTGATAGATCTCATCATAATCTTGTGCCCTGAAGGTAGCAATCTCTGTCCCGTTGATACTGCTCAATGTCATCGTCTCAAGATCAATGTGTGAGACGATCCAATGTATCATGTCCACGCATGGGAGCACGAGATACCTGCATGCAATCTGGTACAAGCCAAACTTGTGGATGTTCACATAGACTTGGCATCTTCGAGGTCTTCCCAAAATGTGCCTACAAATGCATCATTGAGCTCTTGCCATTTCAGCTTGATGTCCTTGTCTACAATCACCTTGGTGTCTTCATAGATAAGCAAACTTGTAGAAACTTTCTCAATTGCTGCTCTAGTTGCACTTCTGTCAGTGTCCTTTAATCCTGCTCTTTTGGAGGCCATTGATCCTGAACTGCTAAGAGGCAGACAAACTCCTGCTAGATCTAGAGACAAAGCAACATGCATGGAAAGAAATCTTTCAGTAAAAACCAAAGCAAACTTGAGGAACAACATGCAACATACCAAGGGATTCAATGGCAAGGATTACGAACTTTCTTCTGGGAGGTTGGGAGACTAGCTGCCAGAACTATGCAAAAGGTCATCTGTATTGTCTGGGGAGGCTAGCTAGCTGCTAGAATTGCACAATGCACAATTTTAGCTGGCAGTGGTTGTAGGCCATATGACTGCATTGCGTAATTTTCTGGGCCAACAGGTACTATCCTTCAGAATTGCGCAATGCAAGACTAGAGAATAGTCACTAGACAAAAATGTGCATTTCCTGAGGGGAAGATAGAGCCTTCCTTCTCAGGATTGTGCAATGTTGTCTTGGTGAGGTAGAGTCTAGGCCAAGGCTGCACAAACCCGCCAATGAGCAACTGAAAGCAAATGTGATTGTGAATGCATGGCGATACTGAGTGTAAGTAGGAATGAATGATCATACATGAAAATAGTGAATGAAAGATTCAAAAAATGGAACAACATGCATGTGGGTGAAGCAAGTTGCCAAAACAACGATAATTTGTGCAAAACAATTTCATGCATGCGATAGTAGTGAGATGTTAACGAAAAATGAAACAGTGCTAGTAAAAGCTAGTATGCATGTAAACAATAACAAGTGTTCACAGAAATCAAGCAAACAACACTCACATAAGCGAAAACACAAAAAGCAATAGAAATGCTGCAACAGACAAGTTAGGTTAACTTACCCGTGAATAGTTGAGCTGGATGTGTTGTGGGATGTGAAGAAATGAGCTCTGATGCATCAAATAAATAAGTTTGAAGTTCACGATGTGCATGCCACATATCTAGGAAAAAACAAGACTTGGAGGAAAAATTCTAAAATGATCTTTGCATGTAACCTTCAGGTGCCAAAAATAGCTCCCTAAAATCTAGGGATGCTTTTTGCTATTCTGGGAAAAAGCAGCCCATGCATGCAAGTCAAGTTTCTTGGTCCCGGGTGGAACCGGTCAACTCAACTGCACATGCAACAATCTGCTCAACTGGGAGGGAAAAATGTGCATTTCTTGGAGGGAGTTGGGTTGGCTTCCCAGAAGGTTTGTGCAATTTATAGGTAGAGCAATTAACTGCTGCCCAAGATTGTGCAATTTTTGAGCTAAGCAGACCTACTTGGAGGAATTACGCAATTTTCTCAGAGAAGCTTGACTGGCAGATTTGCGCAATTCTGGAGCCTAGCAAGCTAGACAGAATTACACAATTTTTGGAGGAAAGGATGGCTCCCCTACATAATTGTGCAATTTCTTGATGGAACCGTTCAACCTGCAGCTAGACTAAGTTTGGAGAAAAAACCTGTAAGGGGGATACAACAAGCTCTCATGGATAGGCTATCATTCTACAAGAAAATCACTGAAGCTTGTGTACTTGACAGGGCAAGATATGCTGCTGTGAAAGGTTGGTAGGGAGGCTCCAAAATGAAGCTAAGTCAAAATTTTGGATGGTGGTTGTAGCCGCTACAACAGAAGGCTTGAGAAGCACTTATTTTAATGTTTGGGATCTCCTTAGCCCATTTCACAAACTTAGACGTGCTCTGCTTCTGAAACTTGGGCGTTGATGCAACCAAGACGTTGAACGAATCGATATCCACTAACAAAGGCTTCACCTTGCTATGCCATCATGGCGCGGGCTAGAAAAAAGTTACACCCAAGCCAACAAAGATCAAGAGGAAATTTAGGAGAAGACCAAAAACCCAAACAGAGAGAGGGCGGAAAGCCCTCAATAAGAAATCGAGAGAGTCGCAAGTGAAACTAATATCTTCTTTCTAAAATAGAAAATATTGTTACTACACACATTTTTTTCATCTTATACACCCATCTAAATAATTAACATATTACAAAAAGTAATTATGATATTTAAAATATATTATCTCACATTATATTAATAATAATTTTAATGGTTCAAAAATGTTATTTAAAATATATAAAATTAATTTAATTTTAATAATACAATTTAGTCACCGAGTAATAGCATGTTAATAACATTAATACTAAAAATTTAACATTATCATCGCACAAATAGCAAAATTCTTATTAAGCTCAATCATTTACATATTCTCTATTTTTCCATTTATATATTATTTAGGTAAAGGTAATTTAACTTTCGAAGTCAATTGCAGCTAGTCACTTGCTCTTAACCACTTATGGAATGTAACCATTAAGCATGAACAAGTATAAGATCCTCAAAAAACTAAGAGCAAATAAGAAAGTGCGAGAAAAACTTCAGATATATTTTAAAAATGTACAAAAACGACATTTGAAAATAATTGCATTATGTGTAACAATTTACTATGTTGTGTTGTGTTTTTAAAGGCAAAGAAATGTATTCAATTATATATAAGAAGTAATTAATTTTTTAATTTATTATTATTTTAAGTATTTAACTATAAATTGAAAAATCAACATATAATATTATTTAAAAAACCTATATATAATATAAAATTCAAATATGAAATAGTCAAAAGCTTATAAAAAAAACCTATAATAATATAGTCAAAAGGAAAAAGTATGAAAAACATCTATATATATTTTAAATATTTACAAAATTATCTTTTAAAATAATTACATTATTTAAAATTAGAGGAAAAGATATAGAAATGTCTTAATGCTAATTTTTTGGAAGTTTTTCTGGTGAGTTTTTCCTTGTCTAATTTCTCTTTCTCCTGTCTAATTTCTCTAAAATCTTACAGGAATATATTGAAATAACAAATTTTATGGGAACCCATGAACAATCCAAGTGCCTTGTGAGTTTTTTAGGTGTTGAATCCATATATACACTCAAAAACCCAGTTTAAATAACACAAATCAAGATTTCACTTCAAAAAAGTCCAAAAAGTCGCACTAAGATGAACTCCAAAAATATTTCATTCTAATAAAAAACCAATTCCAATTTTAATTTATTATTATTTCTATTATTTAGAAAATAAAAAACTTTCACCCAAAATATACCAACAAAAAAAATTCAACATTATAATAAATCACTATAAAAACCCAAACATCTATATCACAATAAAATATGAATTCAGCACGTGCAAACTCCAAAAATAACAGATCAGAGAGGAGAGGGCGTTTTTTGGAGATTTTGGTGACGGAATCCCGCGGAAGAAATTGAAGTTAAATCTTGATTTGTTGCAGTTAAAATAGTTTCTTAACTGCATATTTGAATTCAGCGCCCTAAAAACCCCTGGGACGCTTTGATTGTGCAAAAACTAGCTATCAAACTTGAGATTCCAATAAATTGCGGCCGGATTTTAACCGGAAAAACCCACTAGAAAAACTTTCAAAAAATCGCATTAAAAACAACTGCAAATTCAAATGCGAGAAAGACAATTATGTTGGGTATTTTTCTGTTTTTTTGCAATGGGAAAATACCAAAACCACAAAAATAAAACACAGAGGCAATGCTCTGTTTCCTTTGCTCCAGGATCTTTTACACAGAGAAGTCTTTTTTTTTAAATTACACAGAACAGAGTATTTCTCCACCATAAAATGATTTCTATTCATTAAACAAAAACACTTACATATTCATCCTCTTTTACTCAGAGGGATTCACCAAAACATTTTCACAAAACTTACTCTGCCTCCTATGAAATTTTACACCACTGTGTGTGTAAATATTTTCATTTACATTTACTGCTGTGTGAAAACAAAAATTACAGAGTTTTACATATTTACCTTTTTCACCTGTGTGAAACAATTCATGGATTTCAACAAAACCATCCAGTGGTTTTCTTCATTCATTTCTCTTCGTGCACTGCTGTGCAATCTTTACATTTCTTACATTACCAAGACAACATTTTTACTCTGCTGCTGCACTTTCTTTTACATTACAAACCAAAAACATTTATGCACTTCTGTGCGTTCCTCCCCTGCAATGCAAAATTAATCTGTGGTCTCCATTCGCTGCTGCGAATCCTTGGTTTGCTGCGGACCCTCTGTTTTTTTTTTTTACTTGCTACCGCGAACTGAGGTTTTCCTCCCGTGTGCAATATGCCAAATTACAATGGTTTTCCTCCCGTGTGCAATATGCCAATTTACAATGGAGTCAACGCTCCTACAAAAACGTATACCATACATTTCGAAAATAATAAAAAAACTTACATTAAATTTATGCCCATACTTCCGTATGCCATACTATTACGGGCCATAAAAACATTTAAACACTTTACCAAAAACATGTCATAAAATTAACTTATAGTATGGGCCAAACTTTACTCCACGCATTTTAATTTAGTTTTACGAGACCCCGTGTACTTTCCTTGAAATTTGACGGTGGACAAACTTGGCTTTAATCGAACGGCGGAGGATGGATATCAGAACACCTTTCTCACTGTACTTTACACCATCGTGCAACTTTGGTGAATCAACGGTGGTAAATGCTGGAGCTCATCGGACGAGTGTAATCAATATCGGAAGAGGTAAGTTGGCTGAGAGTTACCTTCCGAAAAGTGTCAGGTGATGATGTCACGCCTGTCCACATGTCAGCGTCGGAGCACCATCGTACGGAAACAGCTTTATGCCAAAAGCAGTGCGATATCTTCTTGGCGGTTTAGGTTTCCTGATGGGTGGTTTTGACTTGGTACGACGCGGTTTGAATGCTGGCCCGCGCGCACAGCGTTGAAATTATATATTTTCAACACTCCCCTTTAATTTCAACTGATGGGCATTCGGTCATACCCAGACACTTCCTCAAAAATTCAAAGCTTTTCTGATCCAGTGGCTTTGTCAAGATGT
>APFE031434064.1:0-23721 GCA_000404065.3 Pinus taeda
AATTTTATGTAGAGAAAAGTTTATTTCATGTGGAGAAAAGTTCACACACTTTCATGGTTGGTTCATGGTATTAGTCCGACAGTTTTTGATCCTATGGTTTTGGACCGTGGTATTGCATCCAAAAGTGTTGACCCCAAGGATTGGGATCATGGTATTGTGTTATTATGGTTTTGGCCTGTGGTATTGGTCCATGATTTGAGGAAGAGATTACCTATATAAAGAAAAGGAGATCATTTGGCTTGTGTATGCTTTTGGGTTGAATATCTTAAGATCTGAAATATTGGGTTATTGTTTCAAAAGCTTGATCTATATGAAAATGAAGTGGAAAGCGAATCTGTGAAGGGTGATCTCTCAAGCGCTTGATCAGATCTGGGCATCCGTCAAACTATAGCACACTGGTGATCTTCCAATTCGGCCCTAATCTGAAGTACGCAGGTGTTTAACGGTGCCTCTGCATGGGTACGCAGAGAAGAAACAGGCGAACTGTGTGGGTACGCAGAGCAGAAGAAGGGTGACTACGTGGGTACGCAGCGCAGAAACAGGCAAACTGCAGCAGTGGTTCAGGTGCGTACGCACAGTAAAAGTATGCGGCGCAATAGTCTTTCTGGGTGCGTGACTACGTAGCAGTACGCAGCGCGATAGTGCATCTGGGTGCGTACTGTACGCAGCGCGGTAGAAGGAGCAGTGCGTGGGCATGCGGCACAACAGAAGGAACTCTACGGGTATACACAGGGAAGCAAAAGGTGAAGTGCGTAGCAATGTAGGCCAGAGAAAAGAAAATTGCGTCTTAAGATCTTTTGTTGACTGATTTTTCTGTTGATAAGGTGTTCTGGGTTTAGTTTACTGTTATTGTGGATCTGGTTATTTGGGTGACTTACTAGTACTTGATGATCATTTGATATTTATGGATCCAGTTTGAAAATTTATGAAAAGTGGTCCTTGAAAGAAAAGAAGTAGGGGGTTGTAGCTCCCTTCCAGGAGAGATTGGAAAACGAGAGAGAGTTGTAGCTCTCTGCAGGTTGCAGCCTGCGTACTGGTAAAGGACTGCACCAGTACAAGACCATTGTAAAAGGAGTTTCTAATTTGAAAGAAGATAGAGACATATTGCAGCAGGTGGTTTTCACCCACATTGGGTTTCCACCTTATATCTAGTGTTCTTTGATGCGACTGTCTGTTTTTCTTGTTCATGCTCATTATTTTATGGTACTGATATGCAAAAATAATTCAAAGTGTAAATAAGGAAGATTTGTTAAAAGAAATAGATAATACTGATTCACCCCCCCTCTTAGTATTATTTTCAACAGTAAGGACACATTTCTAAACCATGCAGATGACATCCACCTTTGGGAATCCAATTTGCCTAAATACCTATTCCTAGAAGTTAACCCATTCCTTGATATTGTACATTTTTGTTATGCCTGTTATATCCCTTGCCAAAGGGCTATTGTTGCCCCAAACTAGCAGTTGTTGTTCACCATTACACTAGAGTCCATCAACCAAATGCTACAAGTCTAGCCTAGCCCTAATAAAACCCCTATATCCATTGGAGACTTATTGGACTTATACATCACCCTAGACCTGGTTAAGATAAGGCAAATTTTCCAAACGTTCATCATTGAGGACTGCCATACTCCCACAGATACTCCACCCTATGTTGCCGCCATTTTTCAGAGACTGGAAGACACATAATCACCATGCTCTCATGCATCCTAGGATACACTTCAGATGAGCATGTGGATGAGGTCATCCTGGCCTTCCTGTCCATTTTCACCCTAGGCAAGCCTCCTGCTATCATGTACAATTATGCTTAGTTCATTGCAGACATAATCCATGAGAAATTCACCAGACTGCCCACTGAAAGAGTTTTCAAATACTCTTTAGTGTTGTTTCATATGGTTTTATATTACCAAGCAGAAAAGTTCCCTGTAAGTATCCAGAAGTTGGATACCAAGGGAAAAGAGAGATTAGTGGTCTACTGGACACCCTTCATCCAGAAATTTTCCACAGCATTTACCTACAAAGACTACATAGACTCATTTGTATACCCAGTTATGAACAGGCTGACTGGTAACACTCAACCTAGGATCAACCAAGAAATCAAGAGAGTGCTACAGTTGGCTAAGAATACCAAGGTGGGAGACTGGTACTTGTACCAGAACCACACTAAAATTAGAGTTTATGGCTGCGAATTAGCCCCTTATAAGTTGTCCAAATACCTCCATATGAGGATATTTGCACTGGAGTATTTCAGACAAATCATCAACTCTAATGAGGTCCACTTCCTATCTGCTAGGAAGAAAACCCAATTTAAGATGAAGAACCAATTGGGCCCATTCATTTGCAAAACAGAGGCTGGACCAGAGGCTACCAAGATACTACAACAAATCAAATTCAACAACAGCTTCATGTGGCAGTATGACCCTCATGGTGCTATAAATAAGCTAAGACTCAGGGTCAAGTTGGGACCATACATCCACCACCTAAGACTTGACATTGAACAGTTTGCCAACCAATCTGAGTGGTTGGAAAACACATTGATTGACATGGATAACACAATTGTGGATGTGGAGAACACACTCATTAATATTGAAAAACAATTTGACCAAAGATCTTTCCTGCAGGTGCCAGAGCTAGGAGAGCCAATGAATGTTCATCCTGTGTTACAGACCCCAGCCAATGAAGAGAAGAATCCAAAGAGGAATAGGGAAAAGGCATCTAGCTCCGCCATGAAGACTATAGATGAGCTGTTTGAACTCAAAAAAAGGCCCAAGTTGAATCCTATGTCTGAACAAGAGGAGAAAATTGAATCAGTGGAAATAACTGACATTGAAACAATGGGGCAGAGAAGCAAAGATATAGCTGCATCAGGTGAAACACAACAGCCATCAACCCCCAACACTAAATTGGTTGAAAGAAAACACAGTGTTGAGGTTTCTTCCTTTGTGAGGCCAGCTGAGAGAGAAAAGGACATCAAAGACAGGTACAAAGAAATAAAGATGAGGAATGAGAAGTTGAAGGCAGAGACATATGCCCAATAATTCAAACATTCATCAGTCAACCAGAGCAGGTTAATGTCATCCTTTGACATTAAGTAAGAAAGATGCAAATGTCATTTTTGTAGCGCACTGTACAGCAACCAAAGACCTTGACTGACTATAAGAAGACTAATTTTGAGGTGATGGCCAGGTATGTTCATCCCATTGGTCAAATAGAGCTCCACAAACAGGCTAGAGAAATGATTTACTCCACCCTTACAAGAAAGGCCATTGCTGCCCACAAGCCATAGGATTCACTAGATAACGTGACAGCCCAGTACAAATTAGAGAAGGCCTTTTCACAGGCCAAAGACAATACGATAAAGTCATTGGAGGACTTGGTCATTGAATTCAACCATGATCCAAGTGACATTAAGGTTGTTGAAATGCCAATCAAAGTGAAAAATGAGGATATAGCAACCCTCAAGAAACAACTTAAGCTGCCTCATTTACAAGACCCACAAACAAAGGAGGTCCTAGAGAGCCAAACCAATCATGAAGAGATGATGGACCTAGTGCTGCAGCTGAACGATCAGTTCAAAGACATGGAAAAAGAATTGGATAGCTTGATTCACAACTCAAACAAGCTAGTCTTGATGATGCTCCTACAACTGTCATCCCAACAGTTACCATTGTTGTACCTTCTACTTTGGCAGCATCCTTGGCCCCCACAACTCCAATGGCCACAACACTACCAACATATACACAACCTACATCAGTAACAGGATCAACAACAACAGGGTCAACAGGTGATGAAGCAAACAAGTTTGTCAAAGCAATGGAGGAAATGTCCATTCAGACCACTGAGATGAATAGGCTTAAGGAGAAAGTGACCAGCCTAGAAACAGATTACAAACTGGCCCAAATCATGCACAAAGAAGAACATCAGAAGTCCGCAAGGATGAACAAAAGAATCAAAATCCTGGAGAAGGAACTAACACTGAATGAACCTCTAGGTCAGGCTAAGGAGAAACTATGGGCCAATATCATTGACTCTGTCAATGATATTTGGCCATCCATCCAGGTTAGTTTTGAACAAAATGATTTAATAAAGCAAGCTACAGAAGCCATACAAAGAGTCAAGGTAGAAATTGGAGACATGCCAGAGGAAGCTACAAGGATCGTTCACTTCCTCAACTCCAAGAACAAGTATGAGCTGCAGGAATTAGAGATACCTGACAGAACAGGTACAATTTTGGAAGTTAAAAAGGTCCTCACTAAGAAGAATTTTATGTTGAACTTAGAGGATAAGTGCCAAACCATGCAACCGACCATTGACAGATTCATGGTTAAGTTTGATGTTTTGGGGCAAAAGGGTTTACCAAATCCCTTGGTTATAAACGAAAAATTAATGACACGAGAGGATTATAATAAGAAGATCAGGGAAGTAGCCAAAGATCAGGTGAATACTTCACTGGCAAAGTATCGTATCAAACATTTGAGAATTTGTTTTACCTCTAGCATGAGGTAAAACACCTTTTTGTCAATAAGCCTACTTTTGCCAAATATACATAGGCAGATGAGATCTACAGGAAGATGCTCAATATTCAATTACGAGATGCTAATACATGGGAAAAACTAAATGATTTACTGTAGAAAGACACAATAAAAATGTAAAATGTACAATAAAAGTAAAAGGGCACAGTAAAAGGATATTGACAGGTCAGCCAGGTCAAAGTGTATCAGATCAAAGGTTAGAATAAATAGAACATCCGACGTGAAGACAAAACAACAAATCAGATTAAAGTGAAAAATATCAAAAGTTGAAAGCCATCAGAACCTAAATAACAGGGACAACAAACAACAGTTCATTAGTTGTCTGTATCTTCTTGCATGAAGATATTTCTTTCTCCTAGATTAGTTCCCAAGATAGTTTGAGATATTTTGTATAAATACTTCATAAATCGAAGAATTGAGGGTGGATTGCTATACATTTGTAGAGTTATTTTTATCTTAAACCTAAGGGTTATTGTACCAATTTTCAAGTCAACAGGCTAGAGCAAGTAATAAAAAGATTGCATTACAGGATTTATGAGATGAGCTATTGTAGTGAAGTATCTTCTTTGTCTGATTTTGTTACTTTCTTATGTGTTTCATAAACTTAAATGTTATCTAAATTTGAATGAATTAACTGGAAAACTAACTAAGAAATTGTTTAAGTACACTCTGTTTTGCACAGTTAATAATTTATATGTTTTCCTCTGATATCCAGATTTGAGAACACTTAATTTCTCTCTCATCCCAGTTGACCTCTTGCATCTCTCTTCATAATGCCGCCTAAGGAACCCTTAATTGCTCATTGGATCCAATTGGAAACCATTTCACCATCAAGCCTTTGAGATCTGTAGTAACTCCTCTATCTTTTTTAGTAGACACTGTTTTTAGAACTTGATCTAGTCATGTTTGTCTGGCATTTTGAACCCATAGGCCAATGGTAAAAGCAACCCTCTGTTCATTTAAGTAAGTGATCCTACCACTCAAATTCAAATAAAAAACTCAAGCTCAATCATAACTAACCTAAAATCAAATAACTAAACAAAGTTAAATAAAAAAGAAAAAGCTCTCTCTAAGATTAAGAAGGCTAAATCTTGATCTCCAAAGTTGGTTTGTAGTTACCTCTCTTATTTCTTTTTTTGACAACTTAAAATTTTTTTTAGAGTGATAATACAACAGAAAAAAAAGCATGTTATTTTTTTTTTTTTTGTGGGGCAAATTTTGATCAACCTTGGCCACTTAGACACTTATTGATAACCAGCCTAAGTAAGCAACAAATTCAAACTTGAAGCAATGGAGAATAATTCACGATAAAAAAGTGCGTCCTATTGTTCACTTTGATGCCAGATGATTTGCGTTAACAGATTTAATATTGTGTGCAGACTATACGATATCCTTGGTGAGAATATGTAAGTTTTAATATATCATTATTTTCATGTCAACGCTAATAATAAAAAAAAGCAATATACAAAAAATAATAATAAAAAGCAATATACAAAAAATAATACACGTATTCATATAGATTAATTAATTATTTCGGATTTTCTATGTAATATAAATATAATATGTGATGTTTGTATGCCAATATTATATATTATGGTAAACTAATAGACTATATTGTGTAATATATTTTTTTTTCTTTAATTTGATGTAATATAAGTCATCTATCCAATTGATATTGATTAGTATTTTATTTTTTTAAATATGTTTTATTAATACTATTTTTATATTTATTGGAAAAATGTGTTATAATAACATATAAGTTTTAATATATTATTATTCTAATGTTAATTCAATAATAAAAAAAATTAATACACTTATTCATATAATGGTTGATTAATTATTCTGATTTTATATGTCATATAAATATTATTAGTCTAGATCTATTTTAACATTGGATCTATTAAGCGTCAAGAGGGATCGAATCTCTCGAGGTGAAAATCTATTTTTTGAGTGTAAAATTTGAGGAAAAGTTTGCACCTCGAGAGATTTGATCCCCCTTGGCGCTTGATAGATTCGGTGTTAAAATGGATTTAAGCTATACAAAATTTGTTGAACATCTAATTATTTTGATCATTTTAAATATGTTAAATATGTCTAAGATTAATTTGGTCAATTTAATTTAAAATTTGCTTAGTTACTTCAGTTTGTTGAGATGAGAGAGACTCTTAGTAACTTGAATGATGAAAAATAATAAAATAAAATTTTTGAGTAAAAAGTGTCAATGTAACAATTTTGATTGAAAGAAAATGTGAATAATAAGAATATAGTCAATTACAAACAATCTTCATTGCAATCAATCTGCAACTATTTTATTCTATTCTTCCTATTGTCACACCTATTTGTTTTTCCATTTTCTCATATCAATCATATGAAAATAGTAGTTGGAATCAAATTAGAAATCAACATCCACACTAAAATCGATGCATGTAGTGCAAACAATTAAATAGGATTAGAAATAAACATCTATACTGAAATTGATGCATCTAGTGGAAGCAATCTAATAGGATTAGAAATCAATATCTACACTGAAACCAATGCATTTAATGCAAATAATCAAATATGAGTAGAAATAAATATCTAAGTTGAAATCAATGTATCTAGTGTAAGGTATTAAATAGGATTAGAAATCAACATCTACGTTGAAATCTATGCATCTAGTGCAAGCGATCAAATAGGATTAGAAATCAGTATCTACATTGAAATCGATGCATCTGTGCAAGCGATCAAATAGGATTAGAAATCAATATCTACACTGAAACCAATGCATCATGTGCAAGCAATCAAATAGGAGTAGAAATCAACATTGACATTGAAATCAATGCATCTAGAGTAAGGTATTAAATAGGATTATAAATCAACATCTACACTGAAATCAATGAATATAGTGAATGTGATCAAATAGGATTAGAAATCAATAACTACATTGAAATCAATATATCTATTTTAGATTAAATATAGAATATTCATGACTTTCTATATCTAACTTATATCTCTATATTTGTCTGTGTTTTTCTTTCTTCTTCCCTCTCTATCCACCTTCCATTCTATGTATATCTCCCTCCCCCTCTCCTTATCTCTCTTCCCTTCCTTCTCTCCTCGTGCAACCTATATCTATACTGATCTAAATTTAAACAGGAACACAACAAATTACAGATATAACCATAAATATAGAGATGCAGAAAAAATAATACTTCATTTCATTAATGTAAAATACTGAAATATGCTTACAAACATAAATGGAAATAAACTAACTCGAGTGATGGTAGCTTATCTCCGAGAAGAGATGTGGCGGCTACATGCCTTTGAACTGCGTTACAATGAGGCTCCAAGGGCCATCTTATTATTGAACAATAAGAACAAACCCTAAACAACCAAAACCATAACCGAAGGAGATGTAACACCAACAGTTAATGGGCCCCGTGGGGGTTAGTTGGATAGCAAACTTCCCAGGGTTGTGACTTGGTCATATTATCTCCGTTTGGCGCGCATGATACCCTGTTGGAAAGATCTCTCTGTGGAATACAATGGAAAATATGATTTTAACAAAAAATAATTTGTTGTAGATTGCCAAAAAAACATCGTTTAGGGCCCCAAAATGGATCTGGAATTTTAGGACCTGAAAAACTTCTAAGAATAGTAAATTGTGCTACAATTAAGGAAACTGAAAAGCTCAAAGAGACAGTTGTGGGGATCCAAGTGGGATAGGTGGGTGGGCACCAACATCCACCTAGATCATTCCTCCCCCCATAGGAAGTAATGGTTCCCATTGCATTGAGTGCCTCCATGAGATGGGGAAACGTTTGCTGAACTAGGTCCCTCGTGAGCTGTTCTTTAATCTCTGATGTGTCTAGTAATGGTGGGAAGCATGCTTGATGGAAATCCACATTGAACACTCGGTGCAAGCCAGGGAATGGGGGAATGTTGTGCTCCAAAACATTGTTTCCCACATCTTTGTTAATGGTGTAAGGACCATATCGGAGTGGTCTAAGTTTCCGATGGGATGTGGTAAGGCATTCTTCCTGCAAATGCAACCAAACTTTGTGGCCCACCTGAAACTGGTGTGACACCCGTTGTTGATCACCTCGCTGCATGTACTTGGCATTCTCCAGAATGGAGCAGCGATATATCGACCAATTGTGTAGAGGTGCTCCAAGAGTTAGATTAGACAAATACATCACCTAACAGTGCAACATACCCCTATGGGTGAGGAGAAGATGTTTCTATATTCTTTCATGACCGTATTCACCTGCTTCTTTTAAGTGGAAGAACCCTTCCTAAGGGTCATGGATGTGGCGAGATCTTCCCCTTACTTTGAGAGAAAACTAGACATAAAATAATTTTTTTAGTCTGGGAGATGATCTTACTGCATTTCTTAGCAGAGATCAAAGAGGTGGCAGTAGGTGGGGCCACCTCCGGTATCCTATATAATGAATTACCCAAAGAAATAATAACAACGCGAGGCCTTGAATCATACACAACATGTCGATTCCATAAGTATGGTTGGCCTAATAATACATCACAAACATCAAGAGGTGCAGCATCACACAATACCTCATCTGTGAAGGGCTTGATGTTGTGGGGAAGGAGACATTGTTGGCGGACTCAGAGATCTCGTCCTTGGTGAAGCCACCCAATATTGTACAGTTGTGGGTGTGGTGTAGTTGGTAGGCCCAACCACTTCATGACCTCTGCTAAAATGAGGTTCTTTTTCCTACTACTATCGACAATGAATTGCATCAACGAACCATTCCCCACATTTGTGAGTAGAAAAGACGCTCCCTCTCCTCTAGATCTTCAGGCTCATTCTTATGGATCTTAGTGGTGGAAATAGTGGCGTTGGGTTCGGCCTCAATGATGTGCTTCCCTTTGTCATTCCTCTTGTTGGTTTCTGACTCAGGGTCAGAACATGCATCGAATTTTGAAGCCTTCAACTTAGCCACCAACGACTGCTTGGTTTGACACTCACTTTTGTTATGAGTGGGGCTCTTATGGAACTTACACCGCTTTCCTATTGTTGGCTGCATGGGGTCTGACCTAGGTTCAATGTTAGTTAGCTAAACAAATACGTACACTACTAGCCCTTTCAGCATCAACCCGTGGAGCATGGACTAAATTCTCACCCAAAGTAGTATAGAGGGGATGCTGGAACCAAATTTCTGCACCCTGAGATGGTGATGATGTTGGTTTATACCTTTTCTTCCTGCTTTCATGTAGGTCGTTAAGTTTTAGGGCTCTATTAGTCTATCCTCTTATTCTGCCCTTCAGCACCTCCACGAAGGGGTATGATTGACCTTCGCGCAACCATAACTTGTGGTCCAGCTACTTTCGCACTGCTATGACAACCTATTGTGCAAGTTCCCAAGTTATCTTAAGTGTTTTACTTATCTTACTAAAAAATCAAGTTAGCATCGCATAAGCATATATTATTACTTGCGTTCGATTAACTAATACAATCACATACATTCACGCATCGCATGAACATTTGTATATTAAACCCAAAACACAATATAACCAGACGCATTAACAAGAAATAGATACACAAAATTTGTAGAATACTTCTCTTTATTGATATCTTCAGACTATTACAAACTCTATCCGCCTCACACACATAGCTGAAGGGTCCGTGCACTCAGCTGTGGACTTCCACCCTAAGCCTCTACGCACTTAGCTGCAGAGCCTCTACCTATGCTAAGACCCAATTCTTAGACTTCTCTACCAAGGCTGCAAGCCTTTTATTCCACCCTTCGAAAACTTATCACTTATCACTTATTACTACTTAGAGCTTACTTACTTAGCCCTTTTTATACAATCCCATGGCCCGCGGACCATGGGTATATCTTTACAGCCAACTTTACACTTTACAAAATAAGGGTCGACAACCCTTTATGACTCATGACACCTTCGCACTCTGCAACCACAAAATGCAGAGACTTTACAATTTTATTACACAATTGACCCAAAACATATGCTTTTAGCCCCAAAACTGTTCTTGGGGCATCCCATTCCCAACAAGCCCCACCACAAACATCACGACTCGCCCTTGAGTCACTCTGCGGACATGAGGATCTTAGCATGAAGACCTCCCAGTGCAACCTATATGACTGCAACCTTGGTAGTGCACTATGTGGCCACTTGCTTCGCTTCTTCAACCATCTGCTCAGTCACTGCTCCTGAACTATCAGCCTAAAGCTTTTTCTAAGTTGCTTGGAGAGTCGCAATCTTTCCTTCAATAGATGTTGTAACCGCATAAGCCTCATCCAACCAGGGCTTCAGTCGCGGCTTCAACACTGCCTCCTTTTGCTGCATTGCATCTACCTATTCCTTCAACTACTTGGCCTCCTGCAACTTTGCCGATCTCTGTGTGAGTGCAATGGTTCACGTTGTGCCTTTGACCTCGTCATAGTGCTACTACAGCTCGTGCGCTTCTATCTCCAGTTGTTGTACATTAGGGTCCTCCTGCAGGCTTGTTAGGACCTCGAATAACTATTCAAAAATTTGTGTTCAATCTGCTACTGCACTGTCGACTGCCGCTATTGCCTTTGTGACAACGATTGCACACTACTCCTTTACTTCTAGCAGAGTTGAAGGTTGGGCCTTCAACTGTAATTCGGTGATCTGTAGGTTCAACTCCAGCTGAACCCTCGCCATCTCTGTGTGAGTGTTGTGCACCCCTATAGCCAGCTTGCGGATGTGCACCTCGATCGGTTGTTCCTTAGGAATGGCCAACTCTGGGACCATTCGACATGCCTCCTCCACGAACTTAATTATTTGCTTGTTTTGAGCAGTTACCTTGGTTATGGCGGTGATGGAAGAGTCTCGTTGTAGGGCCATCTGCTCATTGTTAATTCGTTGCTCGCTGATCACCTGTAGAGCAAGGTGCTCACGGGCCCTCAACTCCAAAATCACTCTATGCTGCAACAGGTGGAGCACCTCGCTAGGGAGAACTGATAAATTCAACCCTACTCCCTTGAGGGCACTGACAGTGGGACTGTCAGCTTCATTCTTTATGGTCAGTGCTCCATCGGGCAACACTATCACGCTGGAGACCTTCGCGCGCAGCATCTCTGCAGCTTCTGAAGTGCCCATAGCAAGGTTGGTGGACATCGTGCCAGCCTGTGACACATGAGTCTACAGCTCCTGGAGACCTATCTAGATGGCCTCCAATATTAGTTGTTGTTGCTACTCAAACTGCTGTAGGACCTTCACGGTGACATCATGCACCATGTCTTTGATGTCATGCAAATCACTCTATGTGAGGGTGATTGGGTACAATGACGTCTTAGTGGCCTTGTATTTCTTCCTCGACCCTCCTTTCTCTTGCTCCCTTCGATGCTTAATGTGGGTGGACATTGCCTGTGGGTCAGTGTCGTGCTACTATGTCTGCTTGTCCCTCTCTTCCTCTGTCTTGGGCAAAGGCGACCTCACGCCTTTGTCAGAGCCCCACTCTATTCTACCTGTTTGCTTTTCTGTCTACTAAGTAGCATCATGCTCCACCTGGGCCTTGTCAACGACCTCCTTTTTCCTCTTCTCGGCCAGCTGTGCCATCTTGAGCTTGGCCTCCTCCTTCTTGCGCTACATGGTGGACTTTCTTGCCACCACCGCCAAGTCTGATGTAGTGCGCTATTCTACTGGCCTGCGATCTAGTACTGCATCAATGACATCATTCGTTTCCAAGTAAGGCAAGTCATACCATGTTTGCACAGGGTCCTTCTGTGCCCTGATCGACACATGGTGAAAATCTACCTTAAACTCTAGGTACCTCTATAGGTTGGCAAACACCATAGGTGACAACCACGATTTTTGATTGATGGCCATGTAGATGTTCATCTCCATCAAGATCCAGAAGATCTTGCTATCTTTGATGCGTTTTGCATCCTTGGTCACCCACAACGAAGCGTACTTCGCGGCTTTTGGTAGGTCTGGTGCGACCGACGGGAATTGACTATCCTCTGGCAGCTCCCATTCTACCAACATAATAGACAACAAGAGCCACGCGTAGTGGAAGGTCTTGCTAAGCTCCAGTGCCTCGCGAAAGTTCGCAAGGAACTCACCACAGAGATAGTGCACCCAATTGAACTAGACCCCTTCAGCGCACTGGGCTGCTAGCGTGACAACATGCGCCGACACCTCATTGGTGCAACACTTACTTATCACCTTTTCAGCCAAAATTTGCATGGTCACCCTGACTATAGGGTCACTGATACTTAATATTGCATATTTGCACAACTTCTTCACAAGCTTAAACTTCTCCTTCATGGCCTCCACGAGGGCCTTCTCGCCACCTTTTCCCTCAAACATCATGGCCAATTTTCTCCTATGTACAGAAACCGCGTGATCCTATGGTCAATTTTTCAGTGATGGGTATTGGCTCTTCCAACCACAGACACCCATCATGCACCAAGCATAGCAACTGCTTGATGACCAATACTGTAATCAAGGTGCGGTATAGTGCAGCACTCATAGCAGGTTGAGCAGACCTGCCTTCTCAACTCCCCTGAGCCTCTTCCACGACTCCAATGTGGTCATCCTGGTGGTTGTGTCAATAATGCGGTGCATTAGCTGCTCGGTCGCTAGGTGCGGGAACTTCTCATGGTTAGATAAATCCCAGTCTTCGAGTTTTAACAGAGGAACTCACCCCAAGCATGGTCCTTCGAAGACAATCTCATCTCGTAGTAGAGGGGTTTGCAATGGTACCTTGCTCTCGTCGATATATTTTGGCACCTTAGTCTTGCCCTTGCATTGAGGGACTTACTCAGGCAACCGAGTGATAGGGTCAACACCCTGGACTTCAACTTCCTCCATGTCTATCCCCAAGTCCTCATCATCCATTAAGATGTCTTGGATTTCTTCCTCCTCCGGCTCCAAATTGATTCCTTTGCCCTTTTCCTATGCGGTGGGCTTGTCCTTCAGTGGATTTATTCTCAGCGATACGCACATTGGTATTGCAAGCTTCTTTCCCTTTTTATCCTTCACACTCTCATTGGTTGGGGTTGACTTCAGTCTAGGTGTTCGTGGTGATTTGGGAACTTCAGCTAAGACTTTGACAACCTCTGGAGCAGCGTCCTCTACCTCCATAACAACTTCCGGCCCAACCTCCTCGGCGGTCACTGATTCGGTGTCCATAGTGTTTATGGGTGTCGACATGATGCTATTCAACAATTCATGTGTCGCCTCTGGTAATTGTTCAAACACCGAACTCGCTATCAGAGCTTCGAAGAATTCTCGGTTCATATGCGCCTGAGAGCTCAACAACTCAATGCTCAAAATGGCAAGTGTTTTTCGATGGGCAGCCACTTGTAATTTATAGGGAATTTTGAATTCAAATCTGACTGTTCCCCCCACATTCGGTTCATTAATGCCAGATTGGCAGTAGATTTTCAAGGATTTGACCCATAAATTTTGTCTTAAATGCCACCCTCCACTTCATTTGGCCGCATTTTGACCGTCAAATCATGAACAGTGACTTTAATGGTCACTTTCCGGCTAACTTGCACAATTTTTCCCTAGGTCGCACAGCTCCCTTTGGACTATCGCGAACCCTGTGATACTTCCTTTCTTTACACAATCCTCCAATCGCGTAGCTCCCCAACCTAGGTTGTGTAGTTTATAGTCCCATGCCTCCTTTTAGCTACTTGGAGCACTAAGACTGTGCTACCCTCATGTAGTCACATGGCGGAACCACCGGTGTATGGCTTCAATCAGCTGCTATTCACCTTTCCTGGGAAGGGATATCCATTCAATTTAACCAGCTGAACCACCCCTCCATCGGTAATCCCCTTAATGACATAGGGCCCTCACTAGTGCATTCTGAACTTCCTTGAAAATTTATCAAACTTGCTTTCATATAACAAAACCAGGTCATTTACCTTAAAGGTGCGCAGCTTAATGTGTCGATCATGCCATGCTTTTTCGTGCTACTTTTGGACCTGTTGGTGAAATCCAGCTAGAAATTTCTCTTCCTCAAGCTTAGCCAGCTGCATGAACCTCTCTTCAAGGGCTCCATGATTCGTCATACCTGTGAGTTCCACTATGCACAGACGAGGAACAATGTATTCAATGGGCATCACTGCTTCAACACCATATACAAACCTAAAGGGTGTCTGTCCAGTCAACTTCTTACATGTCGTCCGATAGGCCCATAGTACTGTGGGTATGCGTAGGTCCCAATCCTTTTGTTGAGCATTGCAAATGTTGGTCAGTGCGCTAATCATCTCATTCAGAAAGTGCATATCGTAATCACTCATCAAACTCTTTGGACAACCAAATCGCATCAGTACATACTCAAAGAGGAACTTTGCAGCAGTCACACTTGTGGAATCCTTCATAGGATGTGCCTCTGCCCATCGAGTCAAATACTCCATCGCGGTGATAATGTACCACACTCCTGTCTTCTTCCCTTGGGGCTGAATGGGTCCCGCAAAATCTATCGCCCATTTCTCAAAGGGATGTAACGCCATCTATGGATTCAGAGGCAGCTCATTCCTCCGCGATGGCCTGCCCATCCTTTGACACACATCATACTCCTTGCAGTAAGCTTTTGAATGCTGATGGAGGGTTCGCCACCACAACCCTGCGTGTAGAATATTCTGCATGGCCGGTCTTCCTGCATAATGACCTCCTGTAGTGCCCCCATGAGCGTCCACGAGGATACTACTTTCAAACTCTGATACATATCGTCACAATATTTCATCAGACCCCATTTTGTACATATGCCTGACAATGACAGAAAAATCTGTTGTGCACACCACTAACTCCTTCTTCTGCTAGAAGGTGTAACCTTCTGGGGCAGTTCCTGTCATTAGGAAATGTATGATATCTTCAAAATGACCATCCGCGATGCACACAGCAAGTAGTTGTGTGTTAGGCAATCCATCCTCCAAATTAGTGGGCTCTTCCCTTGTTTCGATGTGCGAAAAACGGTATGGTCCAACCTTCAGTCATCCAGGCTTCATAATAAATTCAAAATCATATTCCTAGAACAATAAAAACCATCTGCAGATTCTCCACCCCAACACAAGCTTATTAACTAGGTATTTCAACGCAGAATGATCCGTATACATCTTAAAATGTCCACCCAGCAAATAGTGTCTAAGCTTCTGGAGCGCATACACCATGGCTAACCCCTCATGCTTGCTGGTGGAATAGTTCTTCTCAACTTTGGATAACCTTCTGCTTGCAAATGCTATAGGCTGGGCCAATTCTCCTCCGCCATCTTGTGTCAGTAATGCTCCCAGTGCTATACATGATGCATTGACATGGACATGAAACTCCTTCTTCCAATCCGGGAAGACTAAAATCAACACAGTGACCATCTTTTATTTCAATACATCCAAGCTTTTCTTACAGTCCCCGTTCTAGCAAAATGTGACATCCTTTTTCAACAACTTCTCCATAGGTAGAGTGATCTGGGCATAGCCCTTGATAAACTTCCTGTAATACCCAGTATGCCCTAAGGTTGCACGTAGCTATTTCACACTCTTTGACACTTCCAAGTTAAGTATCACTGCGATCTTCACATGATCTACCATCAGTCCCTGTCTACAAACTACATGACCCAAGAGAGTCCCAAAAGGAACACAAAACATGCACTTCTTCAGCTTGAGTGTGATCTAGTACCTTTGACAGGTATCTAAAATCAGGTGCAAACTCGCCACATGGTATTTCACCAGCCCAAATACAGTCCAGTCATCAAAGTACACTTCCAGAAACTTATGAATAAATTCCTTAAACGCAACAATGATTACGTGCGAAAAAATTGTAGGCACATTTTTTAATTTGAAAGGCATTACAATGTACTAAAAACATCCCCACTCAGTCGTGAAGGTCATCTTGCTCCTATCCTCTGGTGTGATTTTGATTTGATGGTACCCAGAGAACCCATCAATGAAGGAGTATGCTTCCTGGCCACCTACATTATCCAATACCTCATCAGTGAACGAAGTTGGGAAAGGATCATGTACGCAAGCGTCATTCAACCTCCTGAGATCTATGCATATCCTTATTTCATCCTTCTGCTTCTTTTCCTATACCACCATTGGGCTTACCCAATCAGATTCTTCTGCGGGCTCAATGATGCCTCTCGCAAGAATCTTGTCTAGCTCTAAGTGGACCTTCTCCTTATACTTCAGATTGAGACGGTAAGGTCTTTGCTTAACTGGTTTCGCATTGGGTTTGAACGTGATCTTCATAACACCGAGGTCTCCTATTATCGCTTTTAGCTCTGTAAACTTAGTAGGGAACAAATCCTGGTATTCATGAAGCAGTTCAACGACCTTATCCACCGTCGCGTTATCCCAGTAATCTCCAATCTAAATTTAGGCTCCGCCTCCGTACCAATATTTATCTGTTTCATTTTTAGTGGCGTGGTTATATCAGGATTCTCAATCTGCAATCCCTCAACCTTGCGATGACCTTCTATTTTAGGGATGCTAATCTTTTGTGGATCCTCATCTTCTTCTTAAGAAATCATGTTATAACATTCCAAGGCATGGCTTAGCTGAGTGGTCCAATCGGGTTGAATCAAATCCAAAGGATCTCGCAGTATCTTAAAGATTGTTGCTTTCACTTCTTGTAGCGCTTCATCAATACATTCAAACCTGTATTCAAAGTTGAATGTCATTGTGAATCCTTCATGCAGAATATCCGATTCACCTATATCATGGCGGAGCTCTGTTTCCAAGTACCAGTTCATCGAGATGACATCCAAGGTATTACAGAACAAGTGCACCCATTCTGGTTGGGGCTTCGCTCCATAAGCCTGAGCCCATTTGTCCAAGTGTGCGCACAGATCGTACCTTCAGCTTCCCAAAGCATGTTCTCATCATCCTCCTACACTTGCGCCAATCATCAAAGTTACCCTTGTGTGTACCCCACCACCTTGCGGGTGTAGCGTGCAGTGCCCAGTTCAAGCCTAGAAGCGCTGCTTCTCTGGTACTTCCCTCTCAAATGCATCCAAAAAGACATCTACATCATTCAGGCCATCATAAGTGGGAAGACTTCTTATATCTGAAGATACACAGTGCAACGACCGAGTCATCATGTTACAACTTAGTGTGGTTACTTCATGTAATCGATTCTACCAACGCTAGAATTCTTCATCTGATTCTGAGGTGCTGAAATTCTCACAATCCCATGTAATTCTTCCATCCGCGGCTGGATACACCCAATCTTGTTCTCACGCTGTTATCTTATATATACAATCCAAATCATCATCACTCTCATAATCATGAACTGGTTCAGTACAATGCGACCCTTCAGTAGGATCTAGGGGTACTATTATGTGGAGTGATTTCTTCTCAAATATCATCTTTCGCTTCTTTAGGTTGATTACCCCATTCATATCAGTAGCCCAATAAATGGAAAGGAGTGTAGGGTAGGGGTTGTTTTCATCCACAATTTCTATCACTTCAAAGTAAGCCAACACACTCGTGCCTTCAATATCTACAATTACTCCTTGTATCCACCCCATGGGAATGATCTTCTGCTGATTTTCCATCTTTAACTGAATCAGAGACCACTGCATCGCGAGTCTTCCCATCCGCTCCCAAGTATGCTTTGGTAGGACATTTGCATCTGACCCCAAGTCCAAAATCACTTGATCCATTTCATATTCTCCTATCTGCACGGTCAGTCTCATTTCTCGTCCTGACCTTATTTTATGCTTACCAATCTTCTGTACCACACGCGGTTCACCTAGAGTGTTTCCGGAGCATCGATTTTTAAGCTCCTGTAATCCCTTCACAGCCTTGCTATCGTGTAGCAGCTTCATGCATGTTTCTAGAAATGTCGTAAGCATAGAAGGGTCCATTTCCTGATCAGGCTTATCCTTGCTCCTTGAGGTGGAGGCCTCAACGAAGCTCTTTTTTGCTTCCATGAATGTTCACGTGCGCGCTCCAAGTCAAATTACACCTCCTTCACCGGAACTTTTCAAAACCATGCATTTTCTTCGGGTTGTTTTCCCTTATCATCCCCTATTTAAATTCCACTTTGGAGCACTATATTCACTTTCAGATCCTCTTCGTGAGGCTCAAACCTCATCATGTGTAGGTTCTGAGTCGGCTGCAATGGTAGTGCCCCTTTGTCATGTATCCTTGCTATCAACGTAGGACATTCCTTCGTTTCATGATCAAACAAAGTGTAGTATTTGCATGACGGACGCGTTGGGTTAGTGAAATCATGTGCATAGTGTCCTAGTCCTCTGTAATTATAGCATATTAGTTGTCATCGACCTCTATCAGGTCCTCCTCCGTCTCGGCCCCGTCCACGCCCCTGAAATTCTGTTTGCGCCATCCCTGCGCTCTAGTCAAGGGGTTGCATTTCTTCTTGAACCCTATAGGTGGGAGTTTTTTCCATAATCAATTCATAACTTCTCTAGTTGCGCTCATCATGCCTTACTGACCTACAAAATTTGCAAAATAGTTGTTGTGGTGTTTGTACAAAGTTCTGCAACAAATGACAGTTATCCATTGTATGTTTTCCTGCTACCTAACATATAGTGCACCACAACACAGCCCCGCGCTCAGTCCTGCTTGGGCTTCCAGCCTCAAAGGCATCGGTCCTCCTCTTGTAATATAGTTCACAAATACTGGGCAATGGTCTTTATCATGCCCCTGACCCTTACATTTCAGGCACCATACCTCTTCGCGCACCTACGGTCGAACTGTTCTGTCCTGCTTCAAACTTTGAATTTCAAGGCAAAGATTTTTCAACTGTGCATGGATCTGTTGAACCCCTAGGTTCGGATCTTGCATCAATGTTTCATGCAGTCTCGTTGTAATCTCCAAGGCCTCTGCCTGAGTCGTTATCTTCTATTCTGACAGAGAACCCCTTAGGTGTGGTAGAAGCGAAGCCACGAAACACTCACGGTGTTGTCCATCTGTTAAATTCATATTAGGTTTATAGATTTTACACTTCAACCCCTAATCTAATTCCCAAGGTGTCTCACCTAGTTTCATCGTGATTTCCTTGAACCCCATAATCGATTGTGCCTCAGATTTAGGCCTATTGAACTCTTTATTCAGCATGGTCTGGATGTCCACCACCCCAGCGTTTGGGTTATCATTAGAGTACTTGATGTACCAGGTTAGTGCGCCATCCTGCAAAGCACTAACCAATGTTTCCTTCTTCATGTGATCATTTGTAATGCCCTAAGCTTCCCATATAGCTTTCATGATGAACCAAAACTGGTCCCGGTCCTCATTTCCTAATCCTTTAAACAAAGGTAGCTTCACTGAATTTTCCATGCTGAATTGCTGTGGAGATGGGGGTGGTATGGGTGAAGTCGCAGGTGATGGTGGTGAAGTTGGAAGTGGTGTGGGTGGAGGTGGTAGTCGCGGGAATCCCTATCTTATTAACTGAATTGTACTTCGTGGAGAAGCCTGCGCTACTCCCTCTTTATCACCTAATGGAGGTGAAATCAGTGGGCTATACTCAGGGCCCTTTCTTCCTTCATTTTTGTAAGTTTTTCCACTTCGCGTAGCTCCAAACATCAAGGCAGCTACATAACCTATTTTTCACATAATAACATATTAATCTAGGTATTCAAATACTTCAAGTGCTTACCTCATAGACCTTTGAAAAAGCGCCACTCCGCCTCGCTATAGCTAACTGAGGTATTGACTGCAAATTCAGTCACAAATCCTCCTATGATGTGATCAAGCCAATGATTAATAGCACGGGTAATCTTATACTCAGAGGCTTCCAGTCTCTGTACCAGCTCTGGGGTCTAGACAATAGGACCGTCAAGTCTCCACCTTCCTTGGCTATCTGCTAGCTTCGTGATCCACTCATATAACTCAACTAGAAAGGAATAGAAAAAGATCTTGTGGATTTCTATATATAAGTACCTGTCAAACCATTGTTCCTTGATTAGTCACGGATTTCTGTTCTTCTGTGCCATGAATTCATGGACCTTCCTATCCAAACAGTCTCTAATCTCTTTCTTAGTAGGATTCTAGTGATATGACATCACACATCTCTTATGCAGATTCTGGTCCTGACAACAGAACCATTTGTTTGCTACGTGGGTCCTGCCCCAGGTTTAGCGTTTGTCAGCCAAATAAATCCCTACATTACTGTTCCTTTCGGCATCAGCCCATGAAGCACAGATCAGAGTATCACCCGAAGCAATATGGGGGGATGCTGGAACCAAGTTTCCGCACCCTGAGATAGTCTTGATGTTGGTTTATACCTTTTGTTCCTGCTTTTGCATCGGTCGTTAAGTTATAGGGCTCTGTCAGTCTAGCCCCTTATTCTGCCCTTCAGTACCTCTGCAAAGGGGTATGATTGACCTTTGTACAACCTTAACCTATGGTCCAGGTACTTTTGCATTGCTATGACAACCTATTGTGCAAGTTCCCAAGTTATCTTAAGTGTTTTACTTATCTTACTAAATAGTCATAGTTAGCACCTCGTAAACAAATATTCTTACTTGTGTTTGATTAACTAATACAACCACATACATTCATGCATCACAAGAAAATTTGTATATTAAACCAAAAACACAATATAACTAGACACATTAACAAGAAATAGATACACAGAATTTGTAGAGTACTTCTCTTTATTGAGATCTTCAGACTATTACAAACTCTATCTGCCCTGCACACACAGTTGCAAGGGTCTGTGCACTCAGTTGTGGATTTCCACCCTAGGCCTCTATGCACTCAGCTGCATAGCCTCTACCTATGCTAAGACACAAAACTTAGACTTCTCTACCAAGGCTCCAAGCCTTTTCTTCCACTCTCCAAAAACTTATGAATTATCACTTATTACTAATTATATCTTACTTACTTAGCCCTTTTATATAATCCCATGGTCTGTGGACCAAGGGTAGATCTTTACAATTGACTTTACACTTTACAAAATAAGGGTGGACAACCCTTTATTACTCATGACAACTACGTGCTCCACAACCACAAAATGTGGAGACTTTACAATTTTATTACACAATTGACCCAAAACATGGGCTTTTAGCCCCAAAACTGTCCTTGGGGGATCCCGTTCCCAACATCTTTGTGCTTCTTTGACTTCGTGGTGCCTTTCTTTTCTTGCAGCTTCAACAAGCTGTCTTGAGTCACACTGTCTTGGATTTGTCCTTGGTTCTGCGGCTTGGGGAAGCCTTTCCCTTGCTTCAGATTCATGGATCCAAAGTCTCGCTTCTTCTATTTAAACTTCTACTTGATCTTGACAATGTATTGGTATGATGTGTTGAGTGAGGATATGTCCAAGAACTCCTTCTCATCTTGGATGTACCTATATATGCAACTGCGATATTTGAGTTCCAAATGTTGCTCAAAATCCTTGATACCCAACTTTGTGTGAAGGGCATGAAAAGTATTAGTAAACTTTGGCATGTCTTGGTCCCTTCCCTACCACAGTGTGGTCCACTTTGTGTATTTGTCCTCATAGCTCATGACGGGGTAGTACTGCTCCTTGATGGCATCCTGGAATGAATTCCAAGTGGGAGCGGTTGAAAATGGTTAGTTCATACTTTCATCCTCCTGCTCGTAGTAGGTTTCCCACCTGTCCTTGACATGGGGGGATGGTTTGGGAAGAGTGAAAGTAATATTTTCCCGACTGGAAAAATAATGAACAAAAAAACACCCTTCTAGCATATTTAACCATTTATCTACGACATCTGCATCTATATGACCCTCAAATATGGGGATTTCAAAGTTAACTTGTACCTTAAAGGGTGTGGAGTTTCCAAAGTAGCTATTAGATGTGTCACCCCTAGGTAGTCACTGAAGGATTTGGGCAAAGTTGTCCATCATCATGTTCCTTTGTCGCTTGAGGGTGTCGTCAAGAAAAATTTTGATAGGATCTCTTGCTCCCTTGTCTTTATTTTCTTCCTCCATGGGAGGCTGTCTAGATTTATGAGGCTGGTCTTACAAAGGTTTGACCAGTTCGAGCCCTAACTCCTTATATCCCAACCTCATTGGGGACATGCAAAGAAAAACAGAGAAAGAGAAAACCGATCTTATACCACTGATCTGGATATAAGAAGGAACGAAACAAATTATATATATAACCATAAATACAAAGATGCAACAAAAATAATACTTCATTTCATTAATGTAAAATATTGAAATATGCTTACAAACAGAAATGGAAATAAACTAGCTCGGGTGATGGTAACTTATCTCTGAGAAGAGATGTGGTGGCTACATGCTTATGAACTGCATTACAAAGAGGCTCAAGGGCCTTTTTATTATTGAAAAATAAAAGCGAACCCTAAACAACCAAAACCATAACCTAAGAAGATGTAACACTAAGAGTTGAAGGGCCCCGTTGAGGTTAGTTGGACAACCAACTTCCCGGGGTCATGACCTGGTCATATTATCTCTGTTTGATGCACATGATGCCTCGTTGGAAATATCTCTCTGAGGACTATGACGAAAAAGATGATTTTATTGGAAAATCGTTGGCTGTAGATTGCCAAAAGAATGTCGTTTAGGGCCTCAAAATGGCTCCGGGATTTTAGGACCTAAAAAACTGCTAAAAATAGTAAATTTTGCTACAATTAAGGAAACTTAAAAACTAAAAGAGATATTTGTGGGAGTCCAAGTGGGATAGGCGGGTGAACACCAACATCCACCTGGATCATCCCCCCCCCTTAGGAAGCAATGGTCCCCATTGCATTGAGTGCCTCCATGAGATGGGGAATTTTCTGCTGAACTTGGTCCTTGGTGAGCTGTTATGCAATCTCTGATGTGTCCAGTAATGGTGGGAAGCATGGTCGATGGCAGTCCACATTAAACACTCGGTGCAAGCCAAGGAATGGGGAAATGTTGTGCTCCAAAGAATTGTTTCTCACATCTTTGTTAATGGTGTACGTGATCCAGGTGGATATTGGTGGCCACCCGCTAATTCAACTTGGATCCCATCTAGTGCTTCATGCAGTTTTTTTCAGTTTCCTTAATTATAGCACAATTTACTATTTTTAGCAGTTTTTCTGGTCCTAAACTTCCGGAGCCGTTTTGAGGCCCTAAACGACGTTTTTTGAGAAATCTACCGCCAGCGATTTATCGTGACTAACTATCGTCTTTTCTGTCGTAGTCCTCGAAGAGATCTTTCCAACGGGCCATCATGCGCGTCAAACGGAGATAAGACGACCAATTCGCAACCCCGGGAAGTTGATGTACCAACTTACCCAAAAACGGGGCCCATAATTTGGCGTTTCATCTTC
>APFE031434068.1:0-16278 GCA_000404065.3 Pinus taeda
AGGTGCTCGAGGTTCCTGTGCTATTGGTTCAGCCATCCACGTCATCTGCACCTCCGGTCAACAAGGGGCAAGTTATGGTCAACAAAGGTAGCTTAACGGTGATGCGTAAGCTGTTGGGTCACATCAGTTCAAACGGTGACTTGTCCGTGTTACGCAGGTTGTGGGAGACATAATCCAACTCTGGATTCAATGCCCATAACGACCAGAACCTCCAGCTATCCACGCAGGCTTATGACGTGTTAATTAAACCTTTATTACGCATGACAGCCAGTTATTTTTCAGTCTTAGCTGTACGCGTTAGGCTATCTTTCAGATGCCTATAAAAACTTGCGTCTGCATACGCTTAGATAACTTTTATTATTGCTGTGTTTTTATGAACCTGTTATAATTTTAGTGCATTTCAAGACTCTGTTTTAATAGTGCTGTTCTAGCACTCTTGATTGTGATTTTCTGCACATGGAGTAATAGAAGCAGTGCTGTTATGAAGTTTTCAATACCTTGAGTCTTCTTTGGGTTATATGAATGGAGGGCCCCTGTTCATGTTAGCCTTGTACAGTATTTTATGTTCAGCATTTCCTTATTTTCATTCAGCATTGCCTTTTCTTGATACATGTACAACATACTTCACTTGCATATTATTTCATTTCCAGCCTTTATTTTAAGCTGATTAGCATTGTTCTTTTGCAGGTTTTTAACCCGAGATTGCTTGTGTTTATGTATTTGCTTTATGTCTAGTGGTAGTTTCAGTTGACAGATTCATAGTTGCTGCCTTTACTTTATTTTCATAGCTGATTTTTAGTTTTATTTCTCAAATCTGTCTGCTAACATATGAATGGTCTCTTTATTATAAATTGTTTATCTTTTGAGATCAGAATACTAATAACTTGCAGCTGACTTTGGGTACTTTTTAGACTACTCTTTAACTACTTTCTAATCGTGCTTTACACAATACTATGTGCTAAAGGCAAAGAATTAGAAAGAGAAAAACAATATAACTAGTCTTTAAAGTAGATTTTTCTCATTTTTATCATTTCTTAGACTTATCTTTAGCTACTTCCTAATCGTGTCTTACACAGTACTATGTGTTAGAGGCAGAGAGTTAGGAAGAGATAAACATTATCATTGGTCTTTTAAGTGATTTTCTTACCTTTTTATTTGCAGCAGCATGAATGGTGTCTAATGCCATTAGAAAGTGGTTCTTTGCTTTCAGTTCATTTTAATTCATTTATTTCCTTCAAGTTTTTCTTTTCAGCAAGTAGTTAGAAACCACTAATCACACACCTTCACTCATCTAGAATTCACCTTACACACACCATCACTCATCTGTTTATAAATACATTACTCCGTCTTAGGAAGATAAATTAACCACAAACAACACCCCAAACGACAAAAAGCTTTAAAAGGTTGCTTAAGTACATATAGTACACCTTCACTTCATCAGCTTACGAGCCCCGGGTTGACAATTAATGACATCAATTTAGGAACACTAAATTGACTAAACAGTAAGTCATGGAATGAATTTGTTGAAGGCTTGAGATTGGACGAATCTGGAGGATGCTTCCGCTTGGAGCCTGCGAAAGGAAGACTCAGGTGAAATCATTCCCTTCTGTACTTTAGTTATCTATAATAAAAGAAACGCTTGTCTTGTTCTTGATATAAATATTCTTTATGTTTATGATATTAATGTTATGATTCACATATGAATGGTTGTTTTAACTATATAACTAACAAAATTTCAATATACTATGAAGGTGATTTCTTAATGATGCTTGGTCAATATACTATTGTACTTTCTAGAATTGATTGTTTTGCAGGTTGAAGGACTAAAAGGAACTCCAAGAGGGTTTGGACCCTAGCTAGATCTTCCCAAACGAAGGACCTCCAGGTGCACCCCTCATCACGTAGTTTGTTTATATTAGCATCTTGGCTATGTGGAATGTGTGTTTTTCTTTATAGACAACCTCTGATCTGCTAGGGTATCATCCCAAGACCCTAGGGGAATTTATCCATTAACAGAATTGGCAACTCCACTGGGGACAACAATATTGTTGTTCTTAGTTTGGGTTTGTTCAAGCCAATCAGGGCTCAGATTTTTATTTGCTTGCTGTCACTGTGTAGTCTGTTCCTGTAAGAACTTGAATTGTAAGTTTGATCAGTTTCTTCAAACCTTTTTTTGTTTTTTCTTGTAATCTTTTATATGCACCATTTTTCTAGTTTACAGAAGCATATATATATGCATGTTTCCTTAACTGAACCCGTGTATACGCAGGTTTCCTTAGGCTGAATAGCGTATACACGCAGATGTACATCAATACAGTCGTGTATACCTAAAATTGTCAAGATTTTTCAAATATTTTTGTTTTTGAAGATCTGGCTGCTGGTTTGAATCAGTCCTAAACAGTTAATTTTTTGTTCCAATCTTTATTTTTACAGCAAGTACATGATTTCAAACTCTCTCCGGTTTTGGAAAATGTTGGTCTTGTTTTGTTTTGTTGCAAGTGTCATCTCTTTTGTTTAAGCACACAAGATTTCTTTTTGGGAATCTTTGCTGCTCTGGTCTTCCAGGGCAGAACGATTGATCTCAATCTTTGTGTCAAATCTCGTTTTGGTGACTTTTTGTTTGCATGTCAAAACTACATCTTTATGACCATCAGTTTTTTTTATTTTCCGAAAGTTGTTGATTCACACTTTCTTGAAAGTTTTCTTTTCGATCTTTTGGTGTTTTCGAGCTCTTGTTGCTGCTTTTTGATTGCTAAGAGCATCTTGAAACACATTTTTGTTGAGTTTTCACTCGTTTTTTGTTGTCAACTTACAAAGTGTTTTGTTGCCTATTCTTCGATCATAAAGTTCCAGTCTTGTTTAGAGCACTTTTGAAAAGTCATTTTTGTTTTTTCTTTTTGAAGAAAACTTCTTGAAAACTTGGCTTTGCTTTCTTGAACTTGGTTTTCATTTAGTTTCTTTTTATGAGTGAAAGTGCATTTTTGTTTGTCTTAGAACTTGCTTTTAGTGTTTGGATGAAATGAGCATTAGCAACTTATCTTCTATCTAAACATCTTAAGTGGCAAATTAAAATTGATAAACAAGTTACTTTCATTTCTTGATTTAGAGTAGTCTTAAGTTTTGCATCAGCATGTACTCATTGCATTAGGATAGATTTGTGCATCTTTTTAGGACATCCATAGTTTTGTTAATTTTTGTGAGTGTGAAGCTTGAGTAAAAGAAAAATTTGTTGCTTTTTTTGAAGTTTCTTTGAACCTAGTAGAAATTTCTTTCATCGAAGAACAAAACAAGTGCATTTGCATATAGTTTGGTTTTTATTAATTTCTTTTGCATTAAAACACCACAAGTTTCATTTCCACTTATCCCTTGACTTAAAGAACAACCCATTTAAAAAAAGCGCCAATTAAAATACACTAAAACTTTTTTATAATTGTCAAGTTAGGCACACCAACAAGTTTTAGGATATTTTAGGGCCTTGGATTAGGCGAGTGGAGAGAAAACTCTCCAAGGCCATTTAAATTGTCAAACATAGGAGTTTGAATAATGAGTGCAAATCCAATAGCGTTAGGGAGACCAGGAAAGCTCCAGATCTATGAGTTAAGCACTAGGGTTTTTGAAGATAAGGAAGAGAGATACCCCCTCTCCTACTTGTCAGATCTTACCTCAAGACTGTTCTTCCTAACTTCTAACACGAGTTGGTAACCTTAGTTACTTCTCCTAGGGATCTACATCGGTGGCTGCGGAGGGGAATATTGTGGCACCTGAGGGCGACGTTGTATCACTCTCAACGGTACTACTGGAAGGCACCCTTGTGAAGCTTGGGGGCTTACATCAGCACAGGATATTGTTAGGAGGTCAGTGTAACTTCCTCTGTTACCTTCGCTGGTAGTACTGGGCCGTAATTATCTCAGACTATCTTCAGAAGGCCCCTTACTTCACTTTCTTGTATTTTGGTGTCCAGTCCTCATCACTCGGAGTGAAAATACTCGAAAGTTGTTTGATTGGCTGATATCTTTTAGGGACCTTTTAGTGTGTGCTCTGTGCTCTTAGTTGGTTTAGCTTTCATTTTTTCTTGAGACTTTAGTTAGATCTTAATAAAAATTCAAAGTGGCTAACCGATCACCTAGACAGTCTCGAAGACTTCGTGGTCTTTCACCTCTAATTTTAGAGCCTTCTCCTAGAAGGCTCAAAGGTAATAGTGCCGTTGGGTTTCATCCCGTGGAAGCTAACGCATCGGAGATTGATCCTCCTCTTGGGGGCATTGGTGTTCAGCATAGGCCTGGTACTTCCACGGAACTAGAGAGGAACACCCCAATTCTTTCTCGAGTTATTTTTCAACCAAAAGATAACATTGAGGTAGAAGAACTCCCAGAGTCGTTAGTGGCTCTAAATTTTCCCCTACAATTTAACTATCCAGAAGTATTACAATACGTTGGGACTCTGACGCATAGACCATCAAGTCCAGGTCATATTACGCACTTGCCATCGATGGCCACTACTGGAAGCATGGCTTCTACTACAAGTGCTACAACTATGCAAACTCCAACATCAGTACAAGGGGGAGGAACTATTTCCAACGCCTCTGCATCCTTATTTGGGTCTTTTGCTAGCACATCCTTAGTTGGGTCTACCTCCATTCCTTCTATGAGTGGAAATTCCCAAACCAATGCTTTTAGTTCTAGATTCTTCCTGTTTGTCACCCATTCACAAGGTATCCTGTCAGTTCCATTTAGTGCCTCCACATCCATGATGAGTGGGTCGGCTTCATTTCAAGGTTTTCCTTTTGGAAGTGGTCATATACCACATTCCAACTTGACGATAGGATCCATGCCTTTTTCTTCTACAGGACAAAGCAACAATCCTTTTCAAGGTTGGACTAACCCTACGGTTAGTGGCATGGGAACTGGGAATTTGTTATTCGGCCAACAAGAGAATAGGTCGTACTCCATAGTTAGTTCATTTCGAAGTATTCCTCCATTAGCTTCTGCTTGGAATCCTTATCAGGGGTTATCGACTACTTATAATACTTTAGGAGGGAGCTTCACTGGTTATGGAGGTTTTTTGGCCGGAGTTGGTCAAACTCTGAGTTTTGCTGGATCACAAGGTTCGCCTTTTGGTTCAGCTAGTTCTACTGGTTACTTTGGGTAGCCTGGTGCCTTTCAAAATCCAAGCCAATATTCTCAGAACTTTGGGAGTTCCGCCCAGTCTGGGTGGAATCCCTAAGGTCCTCCTAGGCTTCCTTTTCCGGCAACATTGAAATTGCCAGATCTCAAGAAATTAACAAACGATCCAATCAAATACAATTCGGCCTGGCCTTCGGTCCCAAGCAAACTCCCTTCAGACATTCCAAAGTTTGAGGGAAAGGGCGGTGAAGATTCGGTTGACCATGTAACCACATTCCATCTATGGTGCTCATCAAACTCCCTTATTGATGACTCGATCAGGTTGAGACTTTTTCAACGCACCTTGAATGGCAATGCGGCCAAGTGGTATATAGAGTTTCCAGGGGGTAGCTTTACATCTTTCGTCCACTTAGCTAATATTTTCTTAAATCATTTCCAGTTGCCCGTCCGTTATGATGCTGGAACTGAACTTCTGGCCAATTTTCGTCAGGATACAACAACTCACATTTCTGATCACATTCAGGAATGGAGACAGAGAAAGAGGCTTATTAAAGCTGAAATTCCTTCGAAATACCGTCTCGAATAGTTTTTGAAATCTTTACAACCTGAAATCTCTAAGGATGTCTCCCTGTCCGGAGTCTATTATGAGGAGCAAACTATTTTTAGGGCCCAACAATTAGAGTTGATTTATTCTCAGTCTGGGATTCTGCAAAAAATCTTGCATGATGCTCCCAGGACTAAGGTTGATATAGCAAAGTTGAAGCTAGGTCCCCATGAGGATGGTAGCGTTGGATCGGTAGACACAAATGCGGTGAACCTGTTGAGCCAACTACAACAGTTGTCTTTACAAACTGCTCCTAACAACCAGGTCACATCGTCTAACCCTTTGTCTTCCCAACCCTCTTCGGTTAATGCCGTCCAATCTGCCAACCCCAAAGGAAATCAAAATTCCAATGTGAAAAAGAAAGGACGAGGTAAGAAAAAGAGTCAAGATGGGAAGACTGACGCCAATAAATCTGGAAATAATGCTGGTGGTGGTAGAAATGAGTCTAGAAAGAAAGTCAAGTTTTTGTGCAAATTATGTAGTGGAGACCATTTAACTCATCTCTGCCCAAAGATTCAATATGCTCAGCGCTTGTTAGGACAACAAGAGACTTCTAGCTCTCAAGCTGTGTTAACCAACCCTTTTCCCCAAGGGCAGCAATTTCTTGTTCAAGCGAATGCAAACCCTGGTACCTCTGCTGGAGGCAATCAGAAAGAGTAAAAATCATCAAATGTTTTCATCATGGGTTCTAATGTCCATGTGGCCACTCGGTCACGTGATTATGGTGAAGCGGAAACTTCCAAGGACAAAACTGCTCCCGGAAATACCGACCTTCATATTGAGCAACCCCCTGTCGAGACTATACCACAGATACCGAAAGGTTCTGCTAAACGTGTGATTATTAATCCAAATGCTAGGGCCACCCAAAATTACTCCATTGTTGAGGATCTGGCTCAAATTCCATGCACCATGTCTGCTTTAGAGGTTCTCCAGTCGTGTCCAGCTCAACGAAGTGCTTTGCTTTCGGCGATAGGGCAGTTGATCCAACTAACTCTTTAGTGCTCACTTTTGACATGTTAAATGTCAAAAAGCGACTCCCTCATCACATGGCTTTCCAAATAAAGTCTACATACCGAAAAATTAACATTTTTCATACCATTATTGATGAAGGAGCTTCCACGTGTGTCATGTCGATGTCATGCTGGAAGGCTATTGGATCCCCTTCGGCCGTTCCTTCACCTACTCTTTTGACTACATTTGGTGGACATTCTCATAGATCGCATGGGATTATCCCGACCTTTCCCATATGTGTTGGGGGGAAGGTCATCAATATCAAAATAGAAGTCATTAACGCCAACCTAGATTACAATATCCTCTTAGGAAGGAATTGGGTATACGAAATGGATACCGTTGTTTCGACTCTGTTTCATGTCATTTGCTTTCCTCATGAAGGGAAAATTGTTAAGATTGATCAGTTGGATTACTCTCCAGCGGATCCTAAGGCAACTTCGGATTCTACTGTCCCTTTAGTGGATAACCCTTGTCCGCCTACTGAGAATTTCGGAGTTGGGATGTATTCTTCATTGATGGGTACCTTTGATTTTCCCTCTCCTATCGCTAGAATCAATGTCATTTCATCATCCAAGGAGTCCTTACGAGAAGAGTTCTTCCGAAGTCATTATTTTTTATACCCTTGGACCTTGCTTTCACCTACGACCACATTAGCTGAAGGAAAAGTTGGTGGAATGGCATTCCCTATGTCTGCAGTAGAGCTTAGATATCAGCCTATCGTCAAATCTACAGACAACCACTCTACTCCTTTCTCTGAGGAGGAGCTAGTTGATGATGTGGCTCCGGCCTAGACCCTTGATTTTACCTCTACTATGGACTGCTTAGATACGGTTTTACCTTCTGAAGAAGCAATCCTAGAAGTGATGATGGGTGTAGATTGACCTTGGGAAGACTTACACCATCGTTCATATTTTCTTCCTCCATTGCAGGAAGTAGAATCATAGTTCTCCGAGTTGTTTACTAGTGATGTTTGTATGGTGTCAAGTCCTTTAGCTCCAACACACTTTTGTGCCGAAGGTAATATGTCGGTAATTTCAAAAATGATATCTATAAACATCTCTAGGAACCCTAACGTGATCAAGAATCTCTTCATTGGAGCCGAATGTTTCCTTGAAGAAATTCAATTTTACACCGACCTTTTTAAGGAATTTCGAGATGTATTCGCTTAGTCTTATGAAGAAATTCCTGGCATTGATCCATCCATAGTTCAATATGAGATCAAGACGTATGAAAACGCCAAACCAATTCGTTAAAGGCTTCGACCGGTTAATCCTAGGAAAGCAGCAGCCATTAAAGCTGAAGTAGAGAAGTTGCTCAAGGCGGGTTTCATAAACCCTGTTCCTCTTACTGATTGGGTTTCTAATCCAGTCCCTGTGGATAAAAAGCAAGGAACAATCTGAGTATGCATCGATTTTAGAGACCTAAACAAGGTCTATCCCAAAGATAATAACCCCACGTTGTTCGTTGATCAGATTATTGATGCATGTGTGGGTAATGAGGTTTTCTCCTTCATGGACGGTTTTTTCGGTTATCATCAAATCTCTATCCATCCGAAAGGTCAGCATAAGTTAGCTTTTATGTCCCCGGGGTACCTTTGCATACAAAAAGATGTCGTTTGGTCTTAAAAATGCTGAAGCTACCTTCCAACGGGCCATGTCATATGCTTTCCACGACATTAAACATATCATCGAAGTATACTTGGACGATCTAGCTACTCGTTCTCGAAAGAGAATTGATCACTCTAGTAATCTTCGATTGGTTTTTGAGCGATGTTGTTTTTAGAAAATCTGGTTGAATCCCAATAAATGCATTTTCATGGTTACATTTGGTCGATTATTAGGGTTCATTGTGTCAAATGAAGGGATTAGGGTTGATCCTTTCAAGGTAGAGGCAATAATTTAGTTGCCTCCCCCGTCCTCAATTCAGAAACTTCAAAGTCTTCAAGGGAAGGCTAATTTCTTAAGATGGTTTATAGAGAACTATGCCAAGATCACTAAAGGGTTTATGCGTTTGCTACGGAAAGGAGTTCCATTTGTATGGGACGACTTTTCCCATCGATCGTTTGATGCCTTGAAAAGGGAATTAGTCTCTGCCCCACTTTTGAGTCCACCCGATTATGGTAGGGACTTCCTTTTATATCTCGTTGCAGTAGAATCAACCATAGGTATGGTTATTGTTTAGGAAGACGATGCTCTTACAGAGCATTTGATTTATTATTTGAGCCAAAGCTCGATAGGCCCTGAACTTTGCTATTCTCTGGTTGAGAAGTTGGCCTTGGCAGCTATCCATGATGTCCAACAGCTCCGTCATTATATCTTGCTTCACAAAACTTTTGTCTTAGCGGCGGTCAATCCATTTCAATTTGTCTCAGTAGGCGAGTGATTGGGGGAAAATATAATCAATGGATAGTCATTTTACAAGAATTTGATCTCGAGTTCTTGTCCGGTAAGTCTAAGAAATCCATTGTTTTTTCCGAGTTAATTTACGAGTTGCCTTGTGGAGAGGATACTATTTATGAGGAAAGTTTTCCCGACGAACATTTATTCCTCATCTCTTCACTCAACCCTTGGTATGGAGATATCATTGTCTATCTCTAGACTTCGAAGTTTCCCTCTACTTTCTCTAAGGATGAACGCCGAAAATTATGTCACCTGGCCAAGAATTATGTCATCATTGGTGACACATTATATCGCCGAGGGGTTGATTCAATCCTTTGGCATTGTTTAACCCTAGAGGAAGCAGAGTCAGTGCTCAATGATTGCCACAATGGAGCTTGTGGTGGTCATCTTTCAGGGCTTGCTACAGCCCAACGTATCTTGTGTGTTGGCTATTTTTGGCCGTTGCTATTCAAATATTGTGTTGAAGCGGTCAAACACTGTCACCCGTGTCAAGTTTATACTCGGAAAATGCGCGCACATCCAGCTCCTGTTTTCCCTGTTGTCACTGTCGGTCCTTTTACTAAGTGGGGTATTGATTTTACAACTTGTAATCTACCTTCAGCAGCGAATCGCAAGTACATTATCATGGCCGTAGACCACTTCACGAAGTGGGCCGAGGCCATGCCTACTTATAAAAATGATAGTGAAATGGCGGCATTGTTCCTTTTTAATCAGATTATCTCAAGGTTCGGTATCCCGAGAGAGATTGTCACTGACCATGGAAGCCATTTCCAGAATCAACTAATGTCTGAATTAGCTCTCAAATTGGGTTTCTGACAGGAACATTCGTCTCCTTATTATCCTCAAGCCAATGGACAGGTCGAGGCAGTGAACAAAACTCTTAAGACAATCCTGCAAAGGACGATTGACAAAAATCGGTCCAATTGGCATCTTATGTTTTATCCAGCTCTCTGGGAATATTGAACCTCCGTAAAGACGGCTACAGGTTTTACACCTTTTCAGTTAGTTTATGGGTGGAGTCTATCTTTCCTATTGAATGTGAAATTCCATCTCTTAAGTTAGTTGTTGAGCTCCTTCCAGAGACTTCTAGTCTCGAAGAGCGCCTCCTTTATTTGGAACATCTCGATGAGCAGCGTCGAGATGCCGCCACAATTAATGAGGCTCATAAGAAGAGGGTTAAAACTCAGTATGATAAAGCTGTCCGTCCTCGAGTCTTTTCTGAAGGTGACTTTGTCTTGGTCTATGACCAAGCTAAGGACATCTTGGGGGTAGGCGAGTTTGAGCCTATGTGGTACAGTTCCTTCATAACTAAACGAGTTTTAGAAAAAGGGGCATATGAGTTAATCGATTTTGAAGGAAACAAGTTGGCGGAGTCCTGAAACGGGCTCTACCTCAAGAAGTACTTTGCTTAAGTAGCAGCTAGATAATGGATTCTTTGTACATTTTGTATATTTGTACATATCTCATTGAGAGTTTTTGATATCGACACTTTTTGGTCTGCTGTGGCAGGGGTTGATGGATGACTTGGTCTATTTTGGATTCACCGATGGTGCTAGTCGGCACACTCGGAACCTTGCCTCCACAACTTGGGTACTCTACTACCCAACTGGTTAGTTGATGGTGTGAAGGGGAGTATGCATTGGTCCTATGTCAAATAATGTGGTTGAGTATACTTCCATCATTAATTTACTATCTGAAGCAATTTCTTATGAAATCGATTCGTTGGTGGTTTATTTTGATTTACAATTGATAGTGTCGCAATTGAATAACATTTATCGGGTAAGGGATCCATGTTTATATCACCAGTATTTAAGGGTGAGGTTGTTGTAAATATAATTTACTTACATTAATTATTTCACATTCCAAGATCTCATAATTGGTTAGTTGATTTTATCGCTAATCAAGCATTAGACTGGCACATCAATCATTCATCACAATAAAGGTAAATTAAAAAGTCAATTATAATAATATATTATATTATATATTATATATATATATATTATAATATTATTATATATATATCATAAAACATCTCGAGTGTACACAGGTGTGTCCAAAATAATATACAAAATTGGGACTCAAATTTCCATAATCATGTCCAGTACATCTAATCCCTCGGCTCAGGATGAGCGGCTAAGTAGGAAACTATTGCATTAGCCACACGCCTAAGAGTGTGAACCCAGTCTCGTGTCATGCCAACCACGTGACGCTGCATATCTACAGGGAGATCCTCTACGGCCGCCATTGGTACTCGTTGAGTTAGTCTCACCAAGTGTTGTTGAATTGTGTGTAAAATTTGCTCTGTATCTGCAGCCGCCTCTTCGACCCCTCGGCCGCGACGCCCATGCCGTGGGAATCCATCTGGTTGCACAGACCCAATATCTAGAACATGATCATCATATTAATCATTTGAATCCTATCAAAAATATTTTTTTCAAAATTCATTATTATGTTTGAAAAATCGCAATTTTTTTTTATAAAAAATAAAAACAGTTACCTAAGTCGCCCCAAGCTGCGGTCGATGGTAATACTAGATCGGGATCTCCTCGGAAGTCCAACCCAGCATAAAGGTAGTCATCTATGGTGATGATCTGCTGCTCCCACCAGGAGAAGAAGTCATCGTCGAATGCAGTCCGTGGGACGCCCCCACCTCCTAGACGTTTCATCATGTCAACCCACCTGCCCATTCGTGGATCTCGTGGGGTGCTGATTGAAACCAGTACTGTAGGACGAAGTGCAGGGACCTTCTCAAAGCAGAAAGAGAACAAAATGGTTCCATATCCGAAGTTTTTGGTCTGCCCTCTCTTGATAGAAGTAAGTTGGATTTTCAGGCTGGCCAGAAGAGGAGTACACCAGTCAAATATGGTGGTGAGACAATCTACCGCCAAGCTCATGGCTAGCCATGATGCCTGGTGCAAAGAAGCTGATCCGTTCACTCTAGCTATAGTGAACAAGATTATCCTCAACGATAAAATCTCCACATTTTTTATTGGAATTTGACTTCCAATCTTTTCTAGATGTCCCAGGCAATATATATGTACGTAGTCCTCGATCGAGAGACTGCTTCATGACCTGCCCCTAGAATGTACTACCTCTCCCCTCCGGGAAAGGCCTGTGATGAAATAGATATCTTCAACCTCTATTTTGAGTGGAATCTGGTCAATCATAAATGAATCATCCTCGATGCTCCAGTAGTGAATAAGCATTTCGAGCAAGCGAGTGTTTGCTTTCATATTTGGCAATTTGAAGAATTTTAGCAAACCGCATCCTCGTAAGGCATCCAAAACATTAGGATCATTTATAACCTCATCATCCACTGAGGTATGCTCTCTTTCTCACCAAGTGACTAGCATCCTGAAGAAAAAATGAATTTTAGACTGCTATTCTTTTTTTATTTGAAATGTTCGCGGCGTATACGCGGGTCCATTTTACACACAGTCGCGTGTAGGGCTTGTGTATACGTGGGTTTCATATATCCAACCCGCGTATATGCCGCGGCGAATTTTTTAACAAAAATTCAATTATAAAACATAAATTAAAAATTCTAAAACTAGTCACAATTGAATGCAAGACAAGTTTAAGGGTTACCCGGTGATTTTGGAGGGATCTAAACTGTTGAATTTGGCGTATGGACAAGCTTTCTCCTTTTGCTCCACTCCTTTGCTCTCAAAATTAAATGGGGAAAATGGTGAGTCCAAAAACTATTTTATAGGCATTGAAAATGCAAAAAAATTTCAAAATTTTATTTTGTTTGGTCTCATGTAAATTTTAACTTGGGAGCTTGGAATGTCGAAAATGGCTTGATTTTGAAGACACTTTGGACGCTTTTTCGACAGTTTCGAGATGGTTCCATGACTGCTGACCCATCATGGCAGGTATCGTTTTCTCACTGGCATATAGGTTAGGGAAGCATTTTTTCATTGCATTATGCGTATTAGCCTCCATCTATCGATAAACTTGCCATAGGGTTGGTCCCATCGTGTTATGGTTAGTAAACCACCTTCACTCACTGATTATTTAAATCATGACACAATGGTAGAGCCATCATTTACATGGGCATCATAGTTAGCACCTCACTGACATTTGTTGCCCATTTTTCTTTGATCTGAGTAGGCTCATGAGTCCTCTGTAATCCCGCCATGACCTATGCGATGAAGAATCATTCCTCTTTCCTTCCTTGCTTTGTTCTGGCCTTATACGCTAGAGGCTCCTTTGTGTTTAGTTGCACTACTGCATTGCATTTTAGACCATTTGCACCTTTTTGGCCTTAAGCCGGCTTCACTTGGACTCGTGTTTAAGCCAACTTTTGACCATGACAACTGTGAAATCAAACTTGCATGCCCTTGACTTCTGCACCTTGACACACCTTAACCCGTGGAAGGAACACACCTTTGAGTGTCTTTGACCAGTTTTCACCTCCCTGCATTGAGCATAGGATTGTTCCAATCCCAGGAACTAGATCATCTATTTCATTGACACTCGTTCTTTCCACTGTATTATAGCATTCTTTTATTCTTTTTCCAGCTTAAAGAAAAAGACAAAAAAATTATATATTCCAAAAAAGAGCGGGAACGGGACAATATTTCCACTTATTGTTGCCAGCTAGAGTCAATCATGTCACCCTTGAACAAAGCACTCAAAACAATGTCTCCTCCATTTGGGCGGGATTTAGTTTGAGTTAGGTACGCCTTAACCTTGTTATTGAGTTAGTTCTCCCCCGATTGGTTATCTCTTCCAATCATATAGAGGGTTCATTCGTACCTCCTGTATGACGAACTTACACAGAGTCATCACATGCTGCCACATAGTCACATTGAGTCGTGCTTTTGTTCAAGGGAAGTTAGCCTGAGTCGGCCTCTCTGTGGTGTCCCTTGACTCATTTTTCAGTCGGCCATCCCTAGTTGTCAGTATCTTGTCTATCATCACATCAACTATATTGGTCCTTTGCTGATGCCGGTTTGAGAAGGTCCCCATTGACTTCTTGCTGGCAGGTCTTGTCCTTATCGACGACAACATCTTGCTCTGAGGACAGGCCTAGAGTTGCACCCTGGCCCTATTTTAATTATTGATAGGTCACCTTGTGCTCAGCATTGATCAGTATCATGGGTCTTTGACTAAGTGGTTTCCCTTGTGTTCGACATCAGCTTACATTATCACACATTGGGATTCGTGAAATACCTTGGTTTCCATTTGAACCTATTGGTGGATACTTCACCTCTGTGTCAGCTTTCATTATTGGTTGGTTCAGAGGGTTTCTATCGTGTGCTAGCCAGATCTTGTGTACACCAGGAACGTGCTTCGGTTGGGTTACTACATCTTTCTTCATCCGATTCCCTCCACATTATTGTCCTACAGGTTACACTCGCTCTAGATTGATGAAGGATGCCTTAATTCCTTCCTTCTAACGAATCTTTCCCTATCGACTACGACTCATTGCTCTAGGGCAAAGATCTAGAGTCCATTTGGCAGTATCTTGGGGTTTGCAGTCATTAGTGGTAGATCCTTCACTATCAATAGTGGGAAACCATCATTGTCTCCTGATTGATAGATTCTTACAGGTGTTTGACTCCAGCTTATCTATTCACACTTGTTAGATTGTACTGGGTACCTTGACACTCATTATCATTATCGGTGAGTAGTCTCGCATTTGTTAATGGTATACATCAATGACCAGTAATCAGACGATTTCTCACATGGTCGACTTCAGATCATTTATTCCCATGGTGTAGAAATGTACCACTGTGGTCGATGAAGACCTTAGGTTGCATCAACATTCATTGGTTCACTTGACAGTTGCTCCTGTTGCTGCTAGTTGATACCACTCTACCTTATATGTTGCAGTCATTCATGGAGACATTCTATATGCTGGCACCTGAGTTTGCAGTGTAGTACCATCTTACTCCATCATGTCCATTTGGTACTTTTTGGGATCAGTCTTTGATATCAGTGATCTACTTCATCTTTCAGTAGCATTGACATTCTTATATGTGATATTCAGACATGTACTTCGATTATGATCAGATGATCCATTATGTACTTTCCAGTGTTCATACTTGTATACTTAGTGGATCTGCTTGTATTTGATATGCGGACATGCTTTACTTTCTCTGAGCATGGGTATGATCGCCTCAGACAGTGTTTCTTTCTGATCTCCTTCTGTGGCTTGGCAGGCTGAACTCTAGTGAAGTCCTTCTCAGTTTTTGATAGATTTCCTTTCCATGTACTTGCTTAATACATTTCGGCCATCATGTACCCCTTCTGACCTCATATATTAGGGGGCATCTATTATAGCTCCAAATATCACTCTTGATGTTCATGATGCTGCACTCATGGCCTAGGGCAACCCCTCCTTCCAAACCTAGTCCAAATATTCAAAAAACAGTGTTTTACTCCCTATACACGACATTGCCTTGAGCTAAATGTGTGTGTACGCGGGTCTATGTATACCCAACCCGCGTATATGTCTTAAAACACTTAAAAAAATAAAAACTCCTTAATTTTGGGCAAAGATCACGGGTTTTACCTGTTGATTACCTATTAGTGCTTGTGGCCCAATTGTTCCCAATGAATTCCCAACTAAAAAACTACTTTGGGAGAAGTATAAAAGGCTTCAATGGGAAGGCCTAAAAGAGGAGAAGAGAGAGAGAAAGATCACTCTGCTGAGATTATCCTTGACCAGGTTTGAAGGTCCTTATGCTTCCAGCACTCCCCCCATTACAGGAAACCCTTGTTTCCTTGTGTTATGATGTCTTTCTTCTACTTAAGATATCTTGGAGTAAGTCATGGAAGGAATTTGTTGAAGGCTTGAGCCTGGACGAATCTGGAGGATGGTTCTGCTTGGAGCCTGTGAAAGGAAGACTCAGGTGAAATCATTCCTTTCTGTACTTTAGTTATCTATAATAAAAGAAACACTTATCTTGTTCCTGTTATAAATCTTCTTCATGTTTATGATATCAATGTTATGATTCACATATGAATGGTTGTTTTAACTGTATAACTAACTACCTTTGAATATACTATGAAGGTGATTTCTTAATAATGCTTGGTCAATATACTGCTGTATTTTCTAGAATTGATTGTTTTGTAGGTTGAAGGACTAAAAGGAACTCCAAGAGGGTTTGGACCCTAGCTGGATCTTCCC
>APFE031434068.1:28889-63213 GCA_000404065.3 Pinus taeda
TGCCCTTACATTATTATTGTTATGTCGTCTCTGATTATATTATGACCCCTTAGACTCTTATATATAGAAAGGAGGTCTTGTCATTTGTATCATCCAAGAATTGTTCATTTGTGTAATTTAAAGGAGGTTTCCCCCTCGAAGATGTTGATTTCTAAGGTGTTGATATCTCTTTTCTATATTTTTGTGAGCTAGTTTCATAACAGTCTCTCTCCAGGTTTTGGGTAATTTGAACCAACTACTGTCATTTCTAATGGTTTGTTTTGTCTGGGTGAGGGCTCCAACTCACCATTCCTCTCCATCTTGTCTCCATCAGAACTTTAATCTTGGTCACATGCTCAATCAAGTATTTCCTTTTCTCAAGGAGGTGCTTGCGCTTCTACGGCGGGTGTAAGCGGTTCGATCCCTGTAGTACGGGACTCTTCGACTCCCCTCATTGGTATTCACGGATCTGTGCCGAAAGGCCCCTCCCTCCTGGGCACCTCTTCCACTCATACCTCAGGGTTCTTTGATGGTATATATAGATAAGACATAGGTTTGGAGGAAAATCGGTCTTTGGATTTGGACGAGAACCCTCTAGCTCAAGGAACCCCCATAGAGAAACAAAAAAGATCGGGGGAAAGAAAAAAATCAAAGCACTCCAAAGTTTGGGAACGAGACCATCGACTAGTGTTTGGGGCTGGTATTACTATGGCACAAGCATATTTAATGGAGAGAACTATCCTAGTGGGTAGGGTTCATGGCAGAAAATACACCCCTACTCACCTACGAAAATGGACCGCGGAAGTCTGGGGTAACCTGATGGTGCAACTCCCTGGTGTCATCACTCTTTCTAGGGGTTGTTTCGCACTCATCTTCTCACATTCGGAAGCAACAGAATGGATCCTAATGAGGTACTAGCATATTGAAATGACTCTTGTGCTGCTAAATAGGTGGTCACCGCTCTTTGATCCTAAGAAGTAAAACACGGGAGCTAGTCCGATTTGGGTTGGTCTTCCTAGCCTTTCACTTCAGTTTTGGGCAAAGGACATATTCCGATGTATTGGTGATGATATGGGGGTTGTATCTTGACCATGACAGGGCATACTAGGATACCAGTTGCATGGTCTTAGCTAGAACCTTGGTGTACCTATACATTAGAGAGGGTCTGGTGGAGAGCTATCTTCAAATGGGCGAGATCAATAGGAGACAAATCCTCAATTACGATGGCATCCCTTTTCATTATTGGTGGTTTCATGAGGTAGGGCATCTGTATAAAGATTGCCCCATGTTGTCTGAGAAACAGCAGGAACCTCTGAGGTCACTGGTTTCAGCAAGTACACAAATGATGGAGGAGGATTTTCCCCTGTAGGTGGATCCTCCTGAGGTTTCGGGGTCAAGACAACATGATTTTGGGGTGTATTCTTCACGACTGGACTTTTTGGCCTCAGTGGCACCTCTTACCAGAGCTTGGGCCAGAGAATTGGTTTTCTCAGGGAAAGGAATAAGATCTTTGATCATTTATCCAAAGAGGTTGTGCAACTGAACATGGGTCAATGGATAGTTTAGGAATTCATAGATGGTGATTTCTTTCAATTTTTCCATCGTCCATTCATAGAGATGAATAGAAATCTCTTGGAGTGATCACCGTGATATTTCCATGGTTTTTTGCATTTTGACATTATCATTTTTTGGACAATGACTTGGTTTAAGTTATCATCACTTCTGTTGATTTACATTATGCAATTGTGTTGTAATCTGTATCTATCGTTTTGAACATTAACTGTTATGTTTTACCAGTGAATGCATCTCATACATGTTGAAGATACAACATGTAATTTTCTTAGGTTATTAATGAAAATTGCGCATTTTTCCTTGGAAAAAAAAGGAATATATGATATTCCCGAGGAGAATATATTTGAGCAACAAAAATAGGGGTTTTGTAGGTGAATATCTTACAAAACTTCCCTAAAAAAACATAAAAGTACAACACATAACACTACTAAATGCTTATGAAATCTTTCATGACTATGAACCTATTGTTGTCATGGAGAGGTTCATATAAATCCAGGAAATTAACATTTGGAGTGCTTGATCTCGCTGAGTCAATTAAGTTGAGAGTCGAGTTCTTGATTTGGTCTTTAAACTTCTAAATTTGCCTTCTTAGAGCATTCATTTCGTCTTCATGCTAGATTTCTCTTGACTTCAATCCTTGAATATCATCCAAATCATTGCAAATTATGGCCCATTGATCATTTTGCATCAATCTAATTGTCAAGATGTCCAATTGAATAACATCCACTCCTTGAGAAAGTTGAGTTAAAAGGACTCTGCACTTGCAACCCTTTTCCACTTTATGCAACTTTCCAACAAACGTAATATGGTCCATTTTGAGGCTAAAGAAATTATAATTTTGCATGATAAGGGTCATGGAGGAAACATGGCAGGATCACACCTCCTCAATGGCACCAAGATCACTCACAGAAAAATTGCAAGCCTTATTTAGGCTCCACTGTCCCCCACGATAGACAATTAGCTAGGACAAATTCTCTTCCAACCAAACAATCTACATTGTAGATGGCAATTCAAAAATTAGAGGTCATGGTAAGAGAGAGATTCTTTCACAATATTGTAGGTAAGATAAAAAAATGATACACCATATGAAAAATTCCCATAGCACAACAGTGGCATGAAATTTATAAACTTCACCTACATTCCTCCTCGGAACAATGTTCTCAGAGGGTGATTCCCATTTTGAATTCACACTTAAACTATCCCTTAAACAATGTTTCTTACAAGGAGAAGGTCATAGAGGAGTCCCCTCCCATGACAAAAAAAAACTACTATCATAAGAAACTTGTCAATCCCTTGAAGATGCCCAACTTCCATAACCCAATTACCAAATAAAGAATACAAAAATGCAAGGCTTAGGGGAGGGTGGCGCCATGATAACCATGAGCCAATCCACAACAAGGTCCCACATTTATGGGGTCTCGTACACCATAACGCTTCACAATTGTTCCCTCTTGAATCATAATAACATAATGAAGTGGTCAAATCTATAATACTGGGTAAGTTGTACTTTGAATGTCCATCACCTTAGTTTGTATGGTTAGTGAAATATTGTGGGATTTAAGGATTGGCTTGTCTACATGCATGCATTTTCTCGATGTTGCCACAGATTCACTTGGGCCCCCCAGTTTTCCATTTTTATATATTCTTATAATAACAAATTTAATTATTATTTTTTAATAAACTTCATCTTCCATTAGGGAATTATAGCATGCTTTATTGGCCATAAATCTTTAATTCACCTATCTTCAATTTACACCCCTTGTTAGTGTACTTGTTTACTTCTCTGTTAAAGTCTCTTAGGTAATGCAAATATGCTTTTGATGAGATATATTTTGTGATTTTGTTGATTGTTTTCATGATGTTTTCCATATATTTCTCCTCCGAAAGGGGGCCTTTGACCACATGACACTTATGAGAGAATCTCCCATAACCATAAGTTTGTCCACCTAATATTCTTTGGCTAACAAAAGTCCTTAGTAGGGACCATATATCTTTGTTTGATTATTGGTCATATGACTAAGACCCTACGAATATTAAAACACGTTGTCCTCCTCAAGGCCATGGAGTATCCCTCATCTCTGCCGCTCGAATATTTTTAAAATTTAAAAATAGTTAAAGTTTCTAATTTTTATTCATTTAAAAAAATTAAAAAAAATTAGTTTAAATTATATATTAAAACAATGTCATAAATATTATGTACGATTGAAGAAAATCCTCGAAGTCAACAATATCAGATATGTTTATTAATGGTAAAAAAATTACTATTTATCACTATAACTATTGGCATAACAACATTAAGTAATAAAAATAAAATAAAAATTGAGTATATAATAAAATACTATTTCAACTTCAAATAGGAAGGGATAAGATAATGGTTTCCAAGGGTTTGATTACTTGACTTCCATTACTTATTCTTACGTTTTGACTGAAGGATATAGATCTTAATTGCCACACATTAGGTTATCCTATGTTCTACCAGAGTCACGAAGGCACTTTTTAGGTCTGAAGATCCTATATTCGTCCTCCTTAGCATGAGAATGGCAAAGTTTGATCGCAAACATAGCTTGATAGACACCTTCAAAATTCTTGTCTAGTAATTTAATTCTATGTAGGATGTCTTATTGTGGTATATTGTATTCCTTTAATACTTGGGATATATTGCTTTCACAATCCAATAAAATTGAGAAGATACACTCTTACCTAGTTTTGAGTTATACTTCCAAATCAAATGGGCTTTTTAACAAATCACTACTATCCTCTAAATACCAAATAGATCAAATGATATGTAAATACACGTCATCTTTAATCCCATATTTAAAATGTAGGAAAAATTAATATTTAATCACAAATTAAACTCATACGGAAGAGAAACATAAATCTTCAAAATTATATTATTTTTATATTAAAACATAAGAGGTTATTTTTATTTGTATTTGTATTATAGGACACCTCTTTTGAATATGTTATTTTTGTTTTTTTATTAACTAAACAAAAACATAATATCCTCCTAATATTTTGACTTTATGATAATATATTTTGATTTTAATGTTTTTATAAAAATGACTTTATGATAATATATTTTGATTTTAATGTTTTTATAAAAATAATGATGTATTAATGTAACATTTTATAATCATTATAATTTTTAATTTACATTTCTATATATTACGTTGACTATCATGTAAAGAATTTTTAAAAAAATATCACTTCTAAAATTATTAGACACTTAATCCTCATATGTAAATAAATAAATTTGAATAATTAAAATAGGAAGATACCTTAAAATATGAATCTCAAAGGTCACTCATCTTCATGTATATAATTATGCTTACATTAATGCAAAATACACAATTTGAGATTTAGTTAATATAGCCTGACATGGTATTAAATCCTAGTTGTCTATCCCACTATAACTCTTTTTCCATCCACTCATTTCTTATCATGACACTTCTTTGTTTCTCGGTTGTAATGTATACTTAGCTTGATGGCCCTGGAATAAGCGCACTTCAACAACTTTTGGTGAGTTATGTGTATGAAAACCCTAGTCTAGGCTTGTCTGAAAACCCTAGTTTGAGTATCTAAGCTCCTTGAGGGGCCTCTCCACAGGTTCTATCCCATCAACTGTGGATTTACCAGCTTGAGCCCAGTCATCCTCAACATTATTGTCAACAGACATAGAAAATTATTGATCTCAGTGAGATTAAGCAAGAAGGGACAATAAATTAGCTTAAATATCAAGGAGCTGAGAGTAGTAGTATGCCATCTTGGTGTGCAAAAGAGGATAATTGCATGAATCTTGATTTTATGTCTGAGGGGTATTCGCTTACATGAAAGAAATCAACCGATAGATTAGTACTATCCCTGTGAATAGTGTGACCATCAAAATACACAATCTCCTTTTAGAGGCCAAGATCTAGCAATGTTAAGTAATCCAGAATACAACGTGTGATATTGTATAAGTATTGCATAGGGTTTACCTTATTGTGAAACCCAAGAAACTAGATATTGAAGATTTCTCATCCTTGATAGTTTAGTTTGCAATCCAACATCAATCTTATAATGAATAAAATTATCCAAATTATGGGATGTTGAATGGTACTTGACCTTTCCAAGAGTTTAAATCAAGCATCACAATCTCCAAGATTGAGATATTATCAAACAACAGATGCACTAGGGTCATATTTTCATGAAAGCATCTTGTGAAATCAATCCCTTCATTTTTTTTATAATTAAAGTGGCTTTTAGAATGGCCATTATATCTTTCAATTTCTTTCTTTAGTCAATATTCATTCCAATGTAATGCATTTCCTTTTGATATGGTGGCATCCTTGTGAGATTATGGTAGCTAAAAATATTGGTAAAGATGCATTCTCTCATCTCCATAGTTCGAGTATGTTAGTTTCAGTATTTGCATATTGCCATCAGTGATCAAAACTCCTCTTTTCATATTCATATTAGGGTCTCACTCAAAAAATTTTGTCATTCCACCTAGGTCCTCATTCAAAAATTTACTCACTAATGGTAGCCCTAGCAAAAAAACCTCCCTTGACCTTTTCCCATGCCCATTCCTCTCATTTCTCTCTCCTAGGGTTTTGAGGGCATTTTTCTTGGATTCATGACCTCCATGGTTAAATAATCAACAAAACTTGTATCCTAATGCTCTTACACCTTCCCCTATACTTAATATACCTTCCTAAACACTTCCCATCACTCCTATCTCTCAAAATCATCATTTTTCTACAAACCCTAGCCTATTATTACGCTTTTGACACTTTTCTAGACTAGGCCTGTGTTTTGCCCTTTTGGACCCCTTCCCTTACTCAATCCTTGAAATTCCAGTTTCCCCTACTTCCTAACATCCCTCCCTACATCTCAAAATTTCCCTAAGAATTCAGAAGCCCCCTATCCCCTTTATTTCCATTCATTCCTATATATTTCCCAAATCCCCTGTTTTGCCTACACTAAACCCTAATTTCCTCTCCCATTGAGCTAGGGTCTGCTATGGAATCAGAAACATCTAAGAAGAGGAGGCATAAGGGAGGTCATATCAGCAATTATGAGGCCACTCCAACTCATAAACATCATGTCTCCATCATTTTTCAAAAATCCATTTGAAGGGACAAAATCATTTGCCACACATAGGGACAATTTTTCTTCAAAGTATGTTTCCAACCAAAACGAGATGAATTTTACAAACGTGAGAGAGGTTGTTTTCCATCATATGCCAAGGAACAAAACCATCATTCATTTTGTACACATGTGCTATGGTTTATGAGAATTTTAAAACATACAGGTGCTACAAGAGGTTTTCTGGACTTCTGGAGTGATCTTGGGAAAATAAATTTGTCTCATGTCTGAAGTGTCCAAATGACTCTCTTGATACATCAAATTAAAACTAGCCTGGAATATATTTCCAATGATCTATCATGGGGTCAATTTGGAGTTAATGAAGGCCTCAAAACATGGTCTGCAAAAAGGCGATGCGCATAGGGCACCTTGGCGATGCACACAGGAGCAGTCTTGGGATAATTACTTTTTGGAGGGGAAAATATTATCAGGTTTTGTATCCAAGTACATTGATGGAAACTAGAGAGGGTTGGATTTCCAATGAGCTATATTGAGATCAATTTGGGCATCGGGAACCCTTTCAAAACGCAGCTGGAAGATGGCGCTGCACACTTGCCCAGAAAAGCTAGAAACGCTTCGAGACTTCGCCAAATTGCCTCCAATGCTTCAGAAGCATTGTCTTCAACCTCCATCAAGTAAGTGAGAGTTAAATATATAAATATTATTCTTCCTACTGTCATTTCTTAGGGTATTTTGAAAGTTTCATTAAATATTTGGTGTTTTACTCATTTCAAACCCTAGTATCTCCCTCAAATCACCATTGCACTCTCAATTCCAATTTGCATTCCCCTACACTTTTATACCCTTCCATAATTAAAATTCCCTTTCCCTAAACCATTTATCCCAATACCTTAAGCCCTAGGTGCTACAATTACTTAGGCTCCCAACCCCCAACCTGTAAATAATTTCCCTACCCTAAATTCCATCATATTACTACTCCTTGTCCCCTCCCCCATTTCATAAATTCCCGGCACCATATCCCTCAATTTCCCTTTCAAATTCCTTATTCCTAAAAACCACATTCCACAAACATCATACCTCCCTAGGGTTTTGACATTAAGACACCATGGCAGAAGAAGAAAACAAACCATACAGTAAGGGCAAAGCTCAAGGTAGCAAATGCAAAGATTGAAGCCCTAACTCACCAAGAAAAGAAAAAGACACTTGATCTACTTGTCGAGGCTTCACTCCAAGCCTAGCCACACCATCATCAGCCACTTCACCAATTTTGAAGAATTTTGGCTTATCTTTTGCACATTCTATATTTTTTTATTTATTTTTATTATTATTATTATTATTATTATTATTTTTTTTGTGTTCCTGACAATGCTATATCAGTAACATGGTCAAACGTGCAGCGCCCTTAGCATTGCACACTTTTTTGAGCCATGTTTTGAGAAAATGAAGACCACCAGTGGATACCAAATGACCATCACATCTAAGAAAATGACATTTCCAGCATTGGTTTGCACAACTGGCAGGTGAAAAGGTGAAAAAACACCTAAAAAATCAATCTTTTGCCTCCTCTTTCACCTTGGCACTATGCGTTTGACCAATCTTGGGAAAATAAACTTGTGGAGGGTCAAATCAAGTCCATTGTGGAAACTGGACAAGGCAGGCTTCCTAATGAGCTATCCTGGTCTCCATTTGGACATTGGGATGGCAGTCAAAATCAGAATGCAAGATGGAGGGCGCATTTGACACAGAGAGGGTGCATTTGACCAATTGCTTGATTTTTCTATTTTTCTCCAGATTTGATTTTCATCTTGGCAAATCAAATTTTTAATGATGTAATTGATGTTGTAAATATAATTATGGTCTTTTTACTATTACCTAGGGTAAATACATTAGGTAAATAGACTCCATGAGGTGTAATGAATCATTTTAATTGTAATTAGGGATGAGTCACTTTGACCACCCTACACTCTAGCTATGAGTTCAGATTTTGGTGGAACTTCTCCTCCTCTCATAGATTCGACCCCTGAGGTTGGGACAAGTTTTTTTTGAGGCCTACATATTGTATTTTTCAGTTTTTCAAAGGTTGGACTCAGTTGGATGTTGTAAGATTGATCAAGAGACTATTGTATCAGAATTTGGCCAATTTTAATAGATGAGTTGCAGCTATTTCCTTGGGATACCCGTGGTATGGTTGTCTAGCACTTTATTTTCCTTAGTTTCATTTGTGTGAATGTATTATTACTTCATATTCCATCTCATGTCTATTGTATGATCTCTTTCAAGTTGATAAACAAGAATCATCTCACATGCTCTGTTTTGGGAAAGTTATCATAATTTGTCCATTTTTTCTTTAGTTTAGGAAAAATACATCTCCTATGCTCTTCCTAACTCCTCATGAGTCTTAAAACATCTCACCAAATCGCTTTTTAAGTGTTAATCCTTCTGCCTACCTTGCCTCTTTGAATGTTTGCAATCATATATTATTTGTCCTAACCTAGAGTTTTGACCTAATATCACCATCCAGCAAAAACCCCATCAAATCAAATCAAAACAACCTCTGCACTTTATACCTAGCCCAAAACCCTAATCCATCCAGCCCTCTTGGTTGTGATTCTTTGAAGAGACCCTTCTCTAACTTGGTAGGGCTAGCTACCAAGTCAAAAGGTTGGTTTGTGGTTATCTTAGTTGGACTCTTCCTCAGCCTTGGAGATCCAGAGGAGTGATAACAGACTAGTGTCATTGCCATGGAGAGAAAGCTATATCTTCCTTGGGAAATAGTGACAATGATGTACATCTAATTGTTGAAGGTGAACAATAGTTGGACACATAGGAAGGTTGTACCATTCACCTTGCGACTCCATTGACTGAAAGATTCAGAAAATCAACACTTCTTGGCGACTCCACTTTTCAGGAACCAGTAGCTTGAAAACCTTCTTGGTGACTTCATTGTTGTCAAGATGAGTTCTACTGCAAGAAGAAATCCTAGGTATGCTCCTATGGATCAATATCAGATCCTTGGATTTCCAAATCCCATGCCTCATGTTGACTAGTTTGCAAATATTCCTATATTTAAAAATGAACAAGAAGATGATTCTACTTTGGATTTAGTAAGGTTTCATGTACATGTATGTAGACTAAGAGTTGAGTTTCCCTAGGACTATCTCATGAATTTGTTTATGGATAACCTTGAAGATAAATCTAGGGTATGGTACGAAGGGTTACTAGAAGGAAGCTTATGTTCTCTAAAATATTTCCATAATATGTTCTCCAACCATTATTTGAAGTCTTATATTTCTTCATAAACATGTTGTGATTAAAGTGAAGGTTTCATTGCATATCTTCAAAGTATTGATGATATCGAATGTATGGATGATGAAGAAATCATTGAATCCTTCATAGTCTAAAGAAGCCAGTCACTTTGATACACAAGATCATGGTCAGCGTAAAGTAGCTTCCTCTTTGCTTGAAGATGAAGGAATTTTGCATCTTGATAGTCAAAAGGAATCACATGAAATGAATCAACAGTCTGATGAAAATTTATATAATCCTTTAAGAAGAGGAGAGCAATGATAAAGAAGAAGTTGTTTTAGAGCCCCTTGCACATACAAATCTTCCTCAAGGTTCAAAAAATGAAAGGTATGTTGATGAAAAGGAGTTTGCCCTAGATCCCATAGATATGGACACTTATGTTGTTGAAAATATTATGGAGGATCCTTTCATTAATTTGTTACAACCATATGGAAATAATGCTTATTCTTCTCCTTTTATTGATTCACAAAAGGTAAGGCTTCATAATTTTCACGATCCCTTGGATAGTCTTTTACAAGCATTGAAGAAGATGAATGTTGTTTTGTTTATCAACATAAATCTTGGTTTCAGTTTTCATTATGAGTTGCCTACATATACATCATTATGCCTGCTCAAGGTAAGTGAGAGTAGGATTTTAGTAAGTAACCATATACTAGATTGGTTACACTAGAAGGATCATTTCACCCAATCAACAATGGTGGAAGAAGGGAAAAAAGTGGAGGAACATGCCAATCTGTTGCCTCTGGCTCACTAAGAGGAAACAAGTCAACTTGATAGTTGTTCTGATCTTTTTGTTGATCATCAAGATCTGTCCCTTGCACATTCTTTTCAAGATCGTTTTACGAGTTTGTTGCAGTCATCATATCATGATGGTTATCTTGTTTTAAATCATGGTTTTCAACTTCAGTTGTATGCTAAGTTTCCAATCTTCAAGTTTTTTGTAGATAGTGTAAATAGAGGACAATCAGGTATCCAGTTGCTTGATTGGATTCATTGGAATTTTTCATTTACCTGATTTAGCAGTCATTTTCAGCAGTTAGAATAGAATAAGGTGTGGATTTTGTTTCAGCAACAACTTTCTTTCAAGTTCAGTTTTTAGCAAGTGACAACAGAATTCATCAAGGTTTGAAGCCCAAGGAGAAGGCCATGAGACTTTGATGATCAGATAGTTGGGAATGAAGTTTTAAGTGTTCAATTTGGTTTTTATATTTTCACCGTATTGGCCCACATGGTTAGGCACTTGGCCTATGGTTTTCTTGACACCTCCAAAGAGCTGCCATACCCAATAAGGCTGATGTTAGTGTCAGTATTTGCATACTGCCATCAATGATCAAAACTCCTCTTTTCATATCCATATTAGGGTCTTGCTGAGATTTTTTTTTCATTCCACCTAGGTCCTCATTCAAAAATTTACTCACTGATGGTATCCCTAGTTAAAAAACCTCCCTTGACCTTTTCCCATGCCCATTCCTCTCATTTCCCTCTCCTAGGGTTCTGAGGGCATTTTTCTTGGTTTCATGACCTCCATCGTTAAATCAACAACAAAACTTGTATCTTGATGCTCTTACGCCTTCCCCTATCCTTAATATACCTTCGGAAACACTTCCCATCACTCATGTCCCTTAAATTCATCATTTTTCTACAAACCCTAGCTTATTGCTACACTTTTGACACTTTTCTAGACTAGGCCTATGTTTTTCCCTTTTAGACCCCTTCCCCTCACTCAATCCTTGAAATTCCAGTTTCCCCTACTTCTTAACATCCCTCCCTACCTCCCAAAATTTTCCTAAGAATATAGAAGTCCCCTATCCCCTTTATTTCCCTTCATTCCTATAAATTTCATAGATCCCCTGTTTTGCCTACACTAAACCCTAATTTCCTCTCCCATTGAGCCAAGGTTCGATATGGAATCAGAGACATATAAGTAGAGGAGGCATAAGGGAGGTCATATCAGCAAGTATGAGGCCACTCCAACTCATAAACATCATGTCTCCACCATTTTTCAAAAAATCATTTGAAGGGACAAAATCATTTGCCACACATAGGGCCAGTTTTTCTTCAAAGTATGTTTTCAGCCAAACAAAGATGAATTTTACAAATGTGAGAGAGGTTGTTTTCAATAATAGGCCAAGGAATAGAAGCCTCCTTCATTTTTTACACAGGTGTTATGGTTTTGGAAAAATGAAAAACATACAAGTGCTACGAGATGTTTTCTGCACTTCTAGAGTGACCGTGGGAAAATCAATTTTTTCTCCTAGCCGGAGTGTCCAAATTACTCTCTTGATATGCCAATTGACAACAAGACTAGAATATATTTCAAATGAGATATCATGAGCTCAATTTGGTGTTGAGTAAGGTCTCCAAACATGGTTTTCAAAAAGGCACTGCGTACAGGAGCAGTCTTGGGAGATTGACTTTTTGGAGGGTCAAGTCTTCTCATTTTTTGGAAACAAGTACATTTCAGGAAACTAGACAAATCATGATTTCCAGCGAGAAATCATGAGATCAATTTGTACATTAGAAACCCCTTAAAAACTCAGCTTGAATATGGTGTTGCACACTTGCTTCTGGTGTTGCGCACTTGCCTAGAAAAGCTAGAAACACTTCCAGACTTCTCCAAATTGCCTCCAAAGCTTCAACAATGTTTCTTCCATAGCTTCAACAACATTTTCTTCAACCCCCAGAAAGTGAGTGAAGGTTAAATATATCATTCTTCTTCTTCCTACAGTCATTCCTTATGGTATTTTGAATTTTTCATTAAATATTTGGTGTTTTACTCATTTCAAACCACAGTATCTCCCTCAAAACACCATTGCACTCTCAATTCCCAAATTGCATTCCCTAACACTTGTATACCCTTCCATCATTATAATTACCTTTCCCTAAACCCTTTATCCCAATAACCTAAGCCCTAGGTGCTACAACTACCTAGGCTCCCAACCCCCAACCTATAAATAATTTCCCCATCCTAAATTCCATCATATTACTACTCCCTGTCCCCTCCCCCATTTCATAAATCCCTAGCACCATCTCCCTCAATTTCCCTTTCCCATTCCTTATTCCTAAAAAGCACATTCCACCAACATCATACCTCCCTAAGGTTTTGAGATTAAGACACCATGGCAGAAGATGAAAACAAACCATACAGTAAGGGCAAAGCTCAAGGAAGTGAATGCAAAGATTGCACCCCTAACTCACCAAGAAAAGAAAAAGAAACTTGATATACTTGGAGAGGCTTCACTCCAAGCCTAGCCACATAGTCATCAACCACTTCACCAATTTTGAAGCATTTTGGCTCATTTTTTGCAAGTTCTATCGTTTTATGTGTGTTCCTGACAGTGCTATATCAGCAACATGGTCAAATGCGCAACACCCTTGGTGTTGCACACTTTTTTGAGCCACTTTTTGAGCAAATGAAGACCACTAGTGGATGCCAAATGACCAATAAATATAATAAAACCACTTTTCTAGCCTTGGTTTGCACAACTGGCAGGTAAAAAGGTGAAAAAACACCTAAAAATCAATCTTTTGCCTCCTTTTTCACCTTGGCTCAATTTGGACATCAAGAAGGTAGCCAAAATCAGCTTGCAAGATGGAGGGCATGTTTGACACAGAGAGGGCGCGTTTGACCAGTTGCCTGATTTTTCTGTTTTTCTCCAGATTTGATTCTCATCTCTGGAAATCAACTTTTTACTGATGTAATTGATGTTGTAAATATAATTATGGAATTTTTACTATTACCTATGGTAAGTACATTAAGTAAATAGAATCCATGAGGTGTAATAAATCGGTTTCATTTTAATTAGGGATAAGTCATTTTGACCACCCTACACTCTAGCTATTAGTCCAAATTTTGGTGGAACTGCTCCTCCTCTCATGGATTCGACCCCTAAGGTTGGGAGGAGTTTGTTTTGAGGCATATATCTTGTATTTTTCAGTCTTTTCAAAGGTTGGACTCAGTTGGATGTTGTAAGAATGATCAAGAGACACTATTGTATCAGAATTTGGCCAGTTTTAATAGATGAGTTGCAGTTATTTCCTTGGGATACCTGTGGTATGGTTTTCTAGCATTTTTTTTTCTTTAGTTTCATTTGTTTGAATGCATTGTTAATTCATATTCCATTTCATGTATATTGTATGATCTCTTTCAAGTTTATAAGCAGGAATCATCTCACATGCTCTGTTTTGGGAAAGTTATCATAATTTGTCCATTTTTTCTTTAGTTTAGGAAGAATACATCTCCTATGCTCTTCCTAACTCCTCATCATTCTTAAACCATCTCACCAAATCACCTTTTAAGTGTTAAGCCTTCTTCCTACCTTGCCTCTTTGAATGTCTACAATCATATCTTATTTTTCCTGACCTGGCTTTTTGACCTAATATCACCATCCAACAAAAACCCTATTAAATCAAATCAAAACAACCTCTGCACTTTATACCTAGCCTAAAACCCTAATCCATCTAGCCTTATTGGCTGTGATTCTTTGGAGAGAGCCCTCTTCGACTTGGTAAGGCTAGCTACCAAGTCAAAAGGTTGGTCTATGGTTACCTCAGCTGGACTCTTCCTCAGCCTTGGAGATCCGAAGTAGTGATAACATACTGGCACCATTGCCGGGAAGCGAAAGCTCTATCTTCCCCAGGAAATAACAACAATGATTTAGATCTAATTGTTGATGGTGAACATTAGTTGGACAAATAGGAATGTTGTACCATTCACCTAGCAACTCCATTGACTAAAATATCTAGACAATCAACACTTTATGGCGACTCCACTTTTCAATAACCAGTGGTTTGAAAACCTTCTTGGTGACTTCATTGTTGTCAAGATGAGTTCTACTGCGGGAATAAATCCCAGGTATGCTCCTATGGATCGATCTCAGATCCCTGGATTTCCAAACCCTATGCCTCATGTTGAGTGGTTTGCAAATATTCCTATATTTAAAAATGAACAAGAAGTTGATGCTACTTTTCATTTAGTAAGGTTTCATGTACATGTATGTAGACTAAGAGTTGAGTTTGCCGAGGACTATCTCATGAAGTCGTTTATGGCTATCCTTGAAGATAAAGATAAGATATGGTATGAAGGGTTACCAGAAGCAAGCTTATGTTCTCTAAAAGATTTCCATAATGTTTTCTCCAACCATGATGTGAAGTCTTATCTTTCTTTACAAAGTTGTTGTGATTATAGTGAAGGTTTCATTGCATATCTTGAAAGTATTGATGATATCGAATGTATGGATGATGAAGAAATCACTGAAGCCTTCTCTGATTTTTCCCTTCAACAACAATCTGAAGAAGCGAATCATTTTGATACCCAAGATCATAGTCAGCATACAATAGCTTCCTCTTTGCTTGAAGATGAAGGAATTTTGCATCTTGATAGTCAAAAGGAATCACATGAAATAAATTAGCAGGCTAATGAAACTTTATATACTCCTTTGCTTGAAATTAATGAACATATTCAACATCCTTGTCAAACTTTAGGAGGGAAAGACGACAATTGTTTTTTTGTCCAAAGAAAACAAAGAGTACTTCCTCCTTTGACTGAAGAATAAATAAATCATATTCTTCATTTGCAAATCCATATTCCATCCATTAAGAATGATGATGTTATTGAATAGTCTTGCCAGTTTCCAAGTGATTATGAAGAGGAGAAGAGTGATAAAGAAGAAGTTGTTTTAGAGCCCCTTGCACATACAAATCTTCCTCAAGGTTCAGAAAATGTAAGGTCTATTGATGAAAAGGAGTTTTCCCCAGATCCAATAGATATGGAAACTTATGTTGTTGAAAATATTATGGAGGACCCTTTCGCTAATTTGTTACAGCCATATGGAAATCACGCTTATTATTCTCCTTTTATTGATTCACAAAAGGTAATGCTTCATAATTTTGATGATACCTTGGGTAGTCTTTTTTAAGCATTGGAGAAGATGAATGTTGTTTTGTTTATCAACATAAATATTGGTTTCAGTTTTCATTATGAGTTGCCTACATATACGTCATTCTGCCTGCTTGTGGTAAGTGAGAGTAGGATTTTAGTAAGTAACCATCTACTAGATTGGTTACACTGGAAGGATCATTTCACCCAATCAACAATGGTGGAAGAAGGGAAAAAAGTGGAGCAACATGCCAATGTGTTGCCTCTGGCTCATGAAGAGGAAACAATTCAACTTGACAATTGTTTTGATCTTTTTTCGATCATCAAGATCTGTCCTTTGCACATGATTTTCAAGATCCTTTTACTGGTTTTTTGTAGTCATCAGATCATGATGGTTATCTTGTTTTGAATTATAGTTTTCAGCTTCAGTTGTATGTTGAGTTGCCAACCTTCAATTTTTTTGTAGATAGTGTAAATATAGGACAATCAGGTATCCAGTTGCTTGATTGGCTTCATTGTAATTTCTCCTTTACCTGATTTAGTACTCATTTTCAACAATTAGAATAGAATAGGGTGTGGATTTTGTTTCAGCAGCAATTTTATTTCAAGTTCAATTTTCAGCAAGTGACGACATAATTCATCAAGGTTTGAATCTAGAGGAGAAGGCCCTAAGGCCCTGATGATCTGATAGTTTGGATTGAAGTTTTCAGTGTTCAATTTTTGTTAGTTTTTGACTGTATTGGTCCACATGGTTAGGCACTTGGTCTACGGTGTTCTTGACACCTCCAAGGAGCTGCCATCCCAATAAGGCCAATGTTAGTGTCAGTATTTGGATATTGCCATCAGTGATAAAAAAAATCCTCTTTTCATATTCATATTAGGGCTTGCTCAGAATTTTTTTTTCATTCCACCTAGGTTTTCATTCAAAAATTTACTCATTGATGCTAGCCCTAGTAATAAAACCTCCCTTGACCTTTTCCCATGCCCATTCCTCTCATTTCCCTCTCCTAGGGTTTTGAGGGAATTTTTCTTCGTTTCATGACCTCCATGGATAAATCATCAACAAAACTTGTATTCTGATCCTCTTACGCCTTCCCCTATCCTTAATATACCTTTCTAAACACTTTCCATCACTCCTACCCCTCTAAATCATCATTTTTCTACAAACCCTAGCCTATTGCTACGCTTTTGACACTTTTCCAGACTAGGCCTTTGTTTTTCCCTCTTGGATCCCTTCCCCTCACTCAATCCTTGAAATTCCAATTTCCCCTACTTCCTAACATCCCTCCCTACTTCCTGAAATTTTCCTAAAATTTAGAAGCCCCCTATCCCTTTTATTTCCCTTCATTCCTATAAATTTCCCAAATCCCTTGTTTTGCCTACACTAAACCCTAATTTCCTTTCCCATTGAGCTAATGTTGCTATGGAATCAAAGACATCTGAGAAGAGGAGGCATAAGGGAGGTCATATAAGAAATAATGAGTCCACTCCAACTCATAAACATCATGTCTCCATCATTTTTCAAAAAGCCATTCGAAGGGACAAAATCATTTGCACACATAGGGTCAATTTTGATTCAAAGTATGTTTCCAACCAAATAGAGATGAATTTTACAAATGTGAGAGAGGCTTTCTCCATAATATTCCAATTAACTAAAACCTCCTTCATTTTTTACATAGGTGTTATGGTCTTGGCGAAATGTAAAACATGAAAGTGTTATAAGAGGTTTTCTGCACTTCTGGAGTGACCTTGGGAAAATCAATTTTTCTCCTAGATGTAGTGGTCAAATTAATTTTTTGATAAGTCAAATGACAACTATACTAGAATATCGTTCCAATGTGCTATCATGAGCTCAATTTGGAGTTGAGTAAGGCCTCCAATGATGGTCTTCAAAAAGACGTTGCGCATAGGGCACCTTGGTGCTACGCACATGAGAAGTCTTGGGATATTGACTTTTTGGAGGATCAAATCTTATCATTTTTTGCGACCAAGTACATTTCTAAAATGATATAGGACAAGATTTCCAATGAGCTACCCTGAGCTCAATTTGGACAACGGGAACCCATTCAAAACTCAACTAGAAGATGGCACTGCGCACTTGCTTCTAACGCTCGCACTTGCTTCTAACGTAGCACACTTGCCCATAAAAGCCAGAAACACTTCTAAACTTTTCCAAATTGCTCCAAAGCTTCAACAAAGTTTTCTTCAACCTCCAAAAAGTGAGTGACAGTTAAATATATCATTCTTCTTCTTCCTAATGTCATTCCTTATGGTATTTTGAAAATTGCATAACGATTTGGTGTTTTACTCATTTGAAACCCTAGTATCTCCCTGAAAACACCATTGCACTCTCAATTCCAAAATTGTATTCCCCTACACTTTCACCCCTCCCTAATTAAAATTCCCTTTCCCTAAACCCTTTATCCTAATACCCTAAGCCCTAGGTGCTACATGATTTGTTAATGAAAAAGGAATTATAGACTATGTGTGAATTTTCTTATGTTGCTTAGTGCAATAGATTGAAAATATTGTGAATAACATAAACACATAAAAAACTTGAAAACACATTCAAACAGATGAACACAACCAAATTTAATAAAGGAGTTCACCAGACTTTATGGCTACGTCTCCTAGTCCTTCCACTTCCAATGCTAACCTCCTTATTTTGTCTTCAAATTGTTGTTACAGGTATGAGCTCAAAAGAAGAGTCTCAAATAAGAAAATGGACATCACCACTACATTCAGCTGGAGATTTCGAGTCAAACGAGTATAAGCTTGACCATATTTTTCCATTGTGACCTCCAGATCCCCTAGAATGGCCCAAAACCACCTTTGTCCCTACAAAACCACCCTCTGTTTGGAAAAAACAGCCTCGGCCTGCATAAAACCACCTCAGACTGCGCACTGGTGGTAGGGCAGGTTCGACATTTGCAATGGTTTATTAAAAAATTGGTGTCTTGGTTAACCAAGTCCCACCCTTCGGCATGTTGGTTCTGTTTTGGTGATATGGTATTGATATACCATATGTAGTTGCAATCTACGGTGAATGTGGGATAATGCGACAACATAAAATGAAAGGACCGGTGTCGTGGGGTTGACCCCAACCATCCGATATTTTTACGGCGAAGATCCTGACACCAAAATAAATACAAGTTTATCATATCCATTACCAAGTCCCATTCGATCCAACGACTATGGTGTCACTCTTTCGCCAACTATCTTGGTCTATCTCCACTGTCGATCAATCCCGCGTGATCCAATAGCTATTGCGCAATATCGCATGAATTCTTGCACGACCGATATCAAATCGAGAGCATGCAAGAAAAGTGGTTTTCTCGTGCTATGTGTCGCCCGCTAAGGTTAATTGCGTGAAATTGAGGAATATCATTTACGATTTTATAAGCAGCAAGATATTACTTACCGCTTACAAATACTCTCATCTATTTTACTAACACGTGGTTTAATCTGATCTCTTCATTTCTTAACTTTATTTTGCGCGACTTAATCCTAGCCGTCTATCTCCCTCACTCTCGTTCGTTGATCTGACTGATCCAATGACCATGCTTCGCTGCTCTGATACCACTTTCATATGCATTTGAAGAATTCAATTTGGAGGCAAAACTGAATCCATTTTAGATCACTTCTCCCAACTGGAAGCTTTTGGTCCACCAAAATATGGTTTTAACTATTGAGTAAGTGAGGATAGAGTTCCCTCTCTTTTCCAATCTCTATCCATCATGCTTTACTTGGATTTGTACCTTTGAGTCCAACTCGAAGATACTCAACATTTCCTCATTGCAACGTCCTTATCCTCCTGTCAAGAAATTTGTCCTCCTGTAGCTCATTGAGATACTCGGGCAAAATATCTTAAATGGAAGGTAGCTGACCTTTCTCTTCGGGATCTTCAATCAATGAGTGCTCATACAATTGCAAGTTTTCAACATTTATGACAGAATTGATTTGCATATAAGCTGGTAGATCTAAGCGGAAAGCATTTTCACCAATTTTGTCAAGTATTTTGAAAGGACCATATCTAATTGGTTTCAACTTTTTACTTCCCCTTGCAGTCTTTCTCTGCTGATGTATAACCAGACTTGATCAACAACTTGAAAACTATGCTCAACTCGATGATTGTCATGTCATGCCTTATAATTTGCTTCGCTTCTTTCCAGCTGTTCCTGTACTGCCTGGTGAATTTCCTGGATTTTTTTAATGAACTTGGTTGCTTTTTCCACATCAATGTGTCCGTCAAGTGCTATGTCTTTACCAAATACAAAATCCAAGGGATACTTTGGTACAAAACCAAAACAAGTCTTAAAAGGAGATCTCTAAGTAGAAGAATGTTTTGCATGGTTGTAAGCATGTTGCACATAACACAAATGCTCATCCCATAGTTTGGGATGCTTGCTGCAATATCCTCGAAGAAACTGTATCATTGTCTTGTTGACCACTTCTATCTGATCATATGTTTGCGAGTGAAATGTCGTGCTCTTATTTAACTTTGTGTCCATTAACTCCCATAGACTTGACCAAAATTTCCCGACAAAACGAGAGTCTCGATCAGATACAATAGAAGTGGGTAACCCAAAATGAACCCATACATTTTGAAAGAACAAATTTGCAGTTTGTTCAACTACGACTTGTTTATTATAAGGTGTCAAATAACACATCTTACTGAACCTATCCACAACTACATACAAATATTCATGACTCTTTCTAGACTTTGGCAATCCCCCAACAAAATCCATGTAAACACTTTCCCAAGGATGAGAAGAAATTGGAATTGGAGTCTACAAGCCCAATTTTCTATTACTTGGATTGCTTGTAGCACACATAGTACATCCTTTAATATATCTAGAAACTGTCTCATTCATTCGTGGCCAATAGCATAATCTTTGTAATTCATGTGCAACAGTTTTACTTACACCAAAATGACCTGATATGAGAGAAGTATGTGCTTCTCTAATTATATTAACTCTTTCAGTTTGTGGAATGCATAACTTTCCCAAATGATATAAGAGTTTGTCCTTTATGAAATAATCCAATTCTTCTACCTTCTTGCCATGACTTAAAGTTGCATATACATCCTTAAAATCTGTGTCTTGATCATATTGTTCAATGTAGCTTTCATGAATTACCTAATTATGCTTAAGTATTGTGGATGCATTTATAATTGGTCTTGATAACATGTCTGCAACCTTATTATGTATCCCCTTCTTATATTTGATAACAAGATGAAATTGTTGTAGAAAAGCCATCCACCTGTAATGTTATGATTTTTACAATTTAGTTTGTGAGTGTAAGTATTGTAGTGGTTGATGATCTATGTGTATGATTGTTTCTTTACCCATTTTGTAATGTTTTCACTTTTTAACACTCTTAAATCATGCATATAATTCCTTATCATATGAAGGATAGGTAACTACTACTGATGTGAATGTCTCAGAATGAAAGCATATAGGCTTTCTATGCCACATCAACATTGCCCCTACGACATATTCACTTACATTTATCTCGATCTTAAATGGATTTTGAAGATCTGGTAGTGCTAGTACTGGCATTGTACTGATCCTTTCTTTCAATGTGTTGAAGGCTTTCTATTTTTTTCCTCCCCACTGAAACACCTGTTTCACACTTGTCAAAGCATGTAAGGAGTTGCAATCAAATAAAAGTTAGCAATAAACTTTCTCCAATATTGCGCTGCCGCTAAAAAACTTCTAACTTTTGTAGCAGTATTGGGCTTAGGCCAATTTACAATGACTTTGACCTTAGAGGGATCTATCTTCAATTCACCACCCCATACAATATAACCCTAATAATTCAAAGATGTTCTTCCAAATTCACATTTTGACAGTTTTACATAGAGATTTTCTCTTTTCAAAACATCTAAAATCTGCTTTACATGCGTTACGTGTTCATCCCATGTTCTACTGAAAACAAGAATATCATCTAAATAGACTATTACAAAATCATCAATGAATGGTCTAAATACATCATTCATGACTCACATGAATGTAGCTGGAGCGTTAGTTAAGCCAAAAGGCATAACCATCCATTTATAGAGTCCTTGCTTTGTTTTGAAAGCAATCTTCCATACATCATGTTCTGCAACTTTGATCTGATGGTAGTCGCTTCGCAATTCCAAATTTAGAGAAGTAAACTGCATCTTTTAACTGGTCTAACAAATCATCAATATGAGGAAGCGGATAACGATTCTTTATTGTGATTTTATTTAATGCTCTAAAATTAATGCACATTCTCCACGAACTGTCTTTCTTTCGCACTAACACAATAGGTGATCCACACGGTGATGTGCTTGGTTGAATAAAACCTTGATTGAGCGCAGTTTTTTACCTCTGCAATCTCTATAGCTAATAACCTATACATTCCAATGTTAGGTAGTGGATCATATTACTGCAAATAAATCTCATGTTCTATCTCTCGCTTGGGTGGAAGCCCTTTAGGCTCTTGAAATAGAATATCATATTTGGAAACAAATTTAACTAGAACTACTTTATGTTTAGGTTTACAGCCTTGGAATGCATTGGATTTATCAATATCATTTGCTTTTACAATCATAAGTAAAAAAAAAGTTACGTGAATTTACAATTGTTTTCATCTGTCCTGAATTTATGAGAGAGAAATTATCTTTGAGTTTATGAGCCCTTACAATATATTCAATTCCATCCTTAATGAGTTGATACTTATTTTCAACTCAATAGAAGGTAGCAATTCTATCGTACAAGTATGGACTTCCTAATACTATTCCACATATGTCCAATGGGACTATGTCTAACTCAACCTCATCTACAAACTTTGACCCAATAGCAAAACAAAGTTTACATTTTTTCATAACTTGTAGCTTAGTTTTATCACACACCGAACCTAATGTATATGGCTTTTTATGAGGTTTTGTTTCTAGAACCAACTTCTTTACAATTGCTTCAGAAATCAAATTAACTTGTGGCTCACTATCAAATAATGTATCAATTTTAGTATGCTTGGAAATGACTCTAATATTAAATAGCTCATTTCTTTTCCTCTCATCATTATCATTATCAATACAATGCGAAGAAGCACTTGTAGATGCTTTAGAATCTTTACCTTTTATACCTGTAGCTGTAACTGTTGTCTCGTCACCTGAATCTAATCCCAAGTCCTTTTGAATAGCAACAACATTATTTTTCTCTTTACTCCCAAACTTCTTAGGCTTCAATTCTAAATGCAATGACCAACAATGTGCCTCATCATGTCCTTCCTTCTTACAATGAGTGCATGAAGGTTTATCCTTCTTCACAGTGTTTTTATTATTCTCCTTCCATTTAAGTTTCTTTTTTCCTTTATTCTTGCTTTCAATAGGTTTGGATTATTTCCCAACATCTTGGGTTACATTTTTGCCTCTAGCTTCTAGATGAGTTGCTTGAACCGATACAACATCTAAGCTAGTTGGATTAAACATAAGTATGGTATGCCTCAAATAAATATGAAGACCACCTATGTATTTCAACAATGTCTCTGTTGAGTCCAATGATATGCATAATGTTAAAGCTCTCTTACAGAATTCATGAGTATAACTTTGAACACTTTGACCTTTTAATTGACGTAGTGTTTGCCAACTAATCATTGCTTGTTGCATATAAGCCAAAGGATAAAATTGCTTTTTAGTAGCACAAACAAATTCATACCAAGTTGAAATGATTTTACCATGCTTTTAGAGATCTTCTTGTGTCTTGCCTTCCCACTATACAAGTGCAGTTCCTCCAAGTCGAAGGCTAGCAAGATGGATCTTCTTTCTTTTTTAAACAACTTTCTACACCCTGCAGTATACTTCAATTTGTCTTATCCAATTATCAAGTTATTCAGCATTAAGTTCTCCATCATAAATTCACAAATCAAATCTTACATCTAATTTGATCAAAGAGGGTTTCTTCTTCTTCTTCTTAGAAGGACTAGATTTATGAGAAGAAGAGGATGATGATGATGATGGTGATGATGAAGGAGATGGTGGAGGAAGCATTCCTCCCTTTCCCTTATCTTCTTGATCTTTTGGTGATGAAGTGCCTTCATCTTTGTTCTTCTTAAACTCGCGATACATCTCTTCCACCATTGCATGTATTGTCATGAAACTATCCAAGAATTGAGATTCTAACCCAAGTGGAGTTTCATCTGCCATCCTTCTTTGTGAAAAAACCCTTCCAATCTCTGGATTCGCCTCAACAAGTTCACCTTCACCTTGTCCCAGCCTCAACCTAGTAAGCATTCAAATCTCCACACAAACTTGTCAAACCTTAAAGCCTTGCCGCTCTGACACCACTTGATCCGTTAATGAAAAAGGTATTATAGACTAAGTGTGAATTTTATTATGTTACTTAGTGCAGCAAATCGAAAAAAATTCGAATAAGATAAACACATAAACAACTTGAAAACACATTCAAACACATCAACACAACAAAATTTAATAAAGGAGTTCACCAGACTTCCTGGCTACGTCTCCTAGTTCTTCCGCTTCCAGTGCTGACCTCTTTATTTTGTCTTCAAATTGTTGTTATAGGTATGAGCTCAAAAACAGAGTCTAAAATAAGAAAATGGACATCATCACTGTGTTCAGCTCGAGATTTTGAGTCAAACGAGTATAAACTCGACACTATTTGGCCACTATGACCTCCAGACCCCCTGGAATGGTCCAAAACCACCTCTATCCCTACAAAACCACCCTTTGTTTGGCAAAAACTACCCCGGCCTGCATAAAACCAGCTCCGACTGCATGTTGGTGCTAGGGTGGGTTTGACACCTACAATGGTTTATTAAAAAATTGGTGGCTTGATTAACCAAGTCCCACCCTTCGGCATGTTGGTTCTGTTTCGGTGATATTGATATACCAGATACAGTTGCAATCTGCAGTGAATGTGGGATAATGTGATAAAATAAAATCAAAGGACTGGCGGTCATGGGGTTGACCCTGATAGTCCAGCCTTTTTCCGGTGGAGATCCCAACACCAAAATAAATACAAGTTTATCATATCCATTACCAAGTCCCATCCGATCCAACGGCTATCGTGTCACCTGTTCGCTAACTATCTTGGCAAATCTCCACCATCGATCAATCCTGCATGATCCAACAGCTATCATGCAATCTCACGTGAATTCTTGCACGACCGATATCAGATCGAGAGCGAGCGAGAAAAGTGGTTTTAATGTGCTATGTATCGCCTACCACGGTTAATCGCGTGAAATTGAGGAATACCGTTTACCATTTTATAAGCGTGCGAGATACTGCTTACCGCTTACGAATACTACTCCTTTGTTCTGCTAGCATGTGGCTTAATCTAATCTCTTCATTTCTTAACTTTATTTTGCACAACTTAATCCTAGCCATCTATCTCCCTCACTCTTTTTCATTGATCTGACTAATCCAATGACTCTGCTTCATTTCTTTGATACCCCTTTCATTTTCATTTGAAGACTTTGATCTGGAGGCAAAACTGAATCCATTTTGGATCATACAACTACCTAGGCTCCCAACCCCCAACCTATAAATAATTTCCCCATCCTAAATTCCATCATATTACTACTCCTTGTCCCCCACCCCACTTCATAAATCCCTAGCACCATCTCCCTCAATTTCCCTTTCCCATTCCTTATTCCTAAAGCCCACATTCCACCAACATCATACCTCCCTAGGGGTTTGACATTAAGACACCATGGCAGACGAAGAAAACAGACCATACAGTAAGGGAAAAGCTCAAGGCAGCAAATGAAAAGATTGAAGCCCTAACTCACCAAGAAAAGAAAAAGAAACTTGATATACTTATAGAGGCTTCACTCCAAGCCTAGCCACACCATAATTAGCCACTTCACCAATATTGAAGCATTTTGGCTCATTTTTTGCAAGTTCTATCTTTTTCTATGTGTTCCTGACAGTGATATATCAGCAACATGGTGAAACGCACAGTGCCCTTAGCATTGTGCACCTTTTTGTGCCACTTTTTGAGCAAATGAAGAACACCAGTGGATGCCAAATGACCAATACATCTAAGAAAACTACTTTTCTAGCCTTGGTTTGCACAACTGGCAGGTTAAAAGGTGAAAAACGCCTAGAAAATCAATCTTCTGCCTCCTTTTTCACCTTGGCGCTACGCGTTTGATGAATCTTGGGAGAATCAACTTTTGGTCAAATCAACTCCATTTTGGAAACTGAAGGTATATTTTGAAACTAGACGGGACACAATTTCCAATGATCTATCCTAGGCTCAATTTGAACACCGGGAAGGCAATCAAAATCAACTTGCATGATGGAGGGCGAGTTTGACCAGTTACCTGATTTTTCTATTTTTCTCCAGATTTATTTTTCATCTTGGGAAATCAAATTTTTACATGTAATTGATGTTGTAAATATAATTATGGTCTTTTTACTATTACCTAGGGTAAATACATTAGGTAAATAGAATCGATGAGGTGTAAGGAATCAGTTTCATTGTGATTGGGGATGAGTCACTTTGACCACCCTACACTCTAGCTATCAGTTCAGCTTTTGGTGGGAATGATCCTCCTCTCTTGGATTCAACCCTTGAGGTTGGGAGGAGTTTGTTTTGAGCCCTATATATTGTATTTTTCAGTCTTTTCAAAGGTTGGACTCAGTTGGATGTTGTAAGATTGATCAAGAGATGCTATTGTATCAGAATTTAGCCAATTTTAATAGATGAGTTGCAGTTATTTCCTTGGGATACCTGTGGTATGGTTGTCTAGCATGTTTTTTCTTCAGTTTCATTTGTGTGAATGTATTGTTACTTCATATTCCATTTCATGTCTATTGTATGATCCCTTTCAAGTTGATAAACAAGAATCATCTCACATGCTCTGTTTTTGGAAAGTTATCATAATTTTTTCATTTTTTTTTTCAGTTTAGGAAGAATACATCTCCTATGCTCTTCCTAATTCCTCATCAGTGTTAAACCATCTCACCAAATCACCTTTTAATTGTTAATACTTCTTCCTACCTTGCCTCTTTGGATGTATGCAATCATATCTTATTTGTCCTGACCTAGATTTTTGACCTAATATCACCACCCAACAAAACCCCCATTAAATCAAATCAAAACAACCTCTGCACTTTATACCTAGACTAAAACCCTAATCCATCCAGCCCTATTGGATGTGATTCTTTGTAGAGAGCCCTCTCTGACTTGATAAGGCTAGCTACCAAGTCAAAAGGGTGGTCTGTGGTTACCTCAGCTGGACTCTTCCTCAACCTTCGAGATCCGGAGGTGTGATAACATACTGGCATTGTTGCTGAGGAGCGAAAGCTCTATCTTCCCCCAGAAATAATGGCAATAATTTAGATCTAATTGTTGATGGTGAACAATAGTTGGACACATAGAAAGGTTGTACCATTCACCTAGCGACTCCATTGACTAAAAGATCTAGAAAATAAACACTAAATGGCGACTCCCCTTTTCAAGAACCAGTAGTTTGAAAACCTTCTTGGTGACTTAATTATTGTCAATATGAGTTCTACTGCAAGAAGAAATCAGAGGTATGATCCTATGGATCGATCTCAGATCCCTCGATTTCCAAATCCTATGCCTCATGTTGACTGGTTTGCAAATATTCCTATATTTAAAAATGAACAAGAAAATGATGTTGCTTTGCATTTAGTAAGGTTTGATGTACATGTATGTAGACTAAGAGTTGAGTTTCCTGAGGACTGTCTCATGAATTTCTTTATGGCTATCCTTGATGATAAAGCTAGGGTATGGTATGAAGGGTTACCAGAAGGAAGCTTATGTTCTCTAAAATATTTCCATAATGTGTTCTCCAACCATCATGTGAAGTCTCATCTTTCTTTACAAAGTTGTTGTGATTATAATGAAGGTTTCATTGCATATCTTCAAAGTATTGATGATATTGAATGTATGGATGATGAAGAAATCATTGATGCCTTCTCTGATTTTTCCCTTCTACAACAATCTAAAGAAGCCACTCACTTTGATACACAAGATCATACTCAGCATATAGTAGCTTCCTCTTTGCTTGAAGATGAAGGAATTTTTCATCTTGATAGTCAAAATGAATCACATGAAATGAATCAGTAGGCTGATGAAAATTTATATACTCCTTTGCTTGAAATTAATGAAGATATTGAACATTCTTGTCAAACTTTAGGAGGGAAAGAAGACAATTGTTGTTTTGTCCAAAGAAAACAAAGAGTACTTCCTCCTTTGACTGAAGAAGAAATAAATCATGTTCTTAATTCGAAAATCCATATTCCATCCATTAAGAATGATGATGTTATTGAACAGTCCTGCTAGTTTCCAAGTGATTATGAAAAGGAGAATAGTGATAAAGAAGAAATTGTTTTATAGCCCCTTACACATACAAATCTTCCTCAAGGTTTAGAAAATGAAAGGTCTATTGATGAAAAGGAGTTTTCCCCAGATCCCATAGATATGGAAACTTATGTTGTTGAAAATATTATGGAGGATCCTTTCACTAATTTTTTACAGCCATATGGAAATCATGCTTATTATTCTCCCTTTATTGATTCAAAAAAGGTAATGCTTCATAATTTTCATGGTCCCTTGGACAGGCTTTTGCAAGCATTCGAGAAGATGAATGTTGTTTTGTTTATCAATATAAATCTTCGTTTTAGTTTTCATTATGAGTTGCCTACATATACATCATTATGCCTGCTCGAGGTAAGTGAGAGCAGGATTTTAGTAAGTAACCATCAACTGGATTGGTTACACTGGAAGGATCATTTCACACAATCAACAATGGTGGAAGAAGGGAAACAAGTGGAGGAACATGCCAATGTGTTGCCTCTAGCTCATGAAGAGGAAACAATTCAACTTGACAACTATTCTGATCTTTTTGCTGATCATCAAGATCTATATTTTGCACATGCTCTTCAAGATCCTTTTACCAAGTTGCTGCAGTCATCAGATCATGATGGTTATCTTGCTTTGAATCATAGTTTTCAACTTCAGTTGTATGTTGAGTTGCCAATCTTCAAGTTTTTTGTAGATAGTGTAAATAGAGGACAATCAAGGATCCAGTTGCTTGATTGGCTTCACTGGAATTTTTCCTTTACCTAATTTAGCAACCAATATCAGCAGTTAGAATAGAATAGGGTGTGTATTTTTTTCCAACAACAACTTTCTTTCAAGTTCAGTTTTCAGCAAGTGATGAAAGAATTCATCAAGGTTTGAAGCCCGAGGACAAGGCCCTAAGGTTCTAATGATCTGATAGTTTGGATTGAAGTTTTCAGTGTTCATTTTGGTTGTTAGTTTTTGACCATATTAGCGCACATGGTTAGGCACTTGATCTACGGTGTTCTTGACACCTCCAGGAGCTGCCATCCCCAATAAGGCCGATGTTAGTGTCAATATTTGCATACTGCCATCAGTGATCAAAACTCCTTTTTTCATATTCATGCTAGGGTCTCACTCAAAAATTATTTTCATTCCACCTAGCTCCTCATTCAAAAATTTACTCACTGATGGTATCCCTAGTCAAAAAACCTCCCTTGACCTTTTCCCATGCCCTTTCCTCTCATTTCCCTCTCTTGGGGTTTTGAGAGCATTTTTCTTGGTTTCATGACCTCCATGATTAAATCATCAACAAAACTTGTATCTTGATGCTCATATCCTTATGCTCTTACACCTTCCCCTATCCTTAATATACCTTCCTAAACACTTCCCATCACTATTATCCCCCAAAATAATCATTTTAATACAAACCCGAGCCTGTTGCTACACTTTTGACACTTTTCTAGATTGGGCCTATGTTTTTCCCTTTTTGACCCCTTCCCCTCAATCAATCCTTGAAATTATAGTTTTCCCTACTTCCGAACATCCCTCTCTACCTCCCAAAAGTTTCCTAAGAATTTAGAAACCCCCTATCCCCTTTATTTGCCTTCATTCCTATAACTTTCCCAAATCCCCAGTTTTGCCTACACTAAACCCTAATTTCGTCTCCCATTGAGCTAGGGTTTGCTATGGAATCAGAGACATCTAAGTAGAGGAGGCATAAGGGAGGTAATATCAGAAAGAATGGGGCCACTCCAACTCATAAGCATCATGTCTCCATCATTTTTCAAAAGCCATTTGAAGGGACAAAATCATTTGCCACACATAGGGTCAGTTTTGCTTCAAAGTATGTTTCCAACCAAACATAGATGAATTTTACAAATGTGAGAGAGGGTTTTCTCCATAATATTTCGAGGAACAAAAACCTCCTTCATATTGTACATAGGTGTCATGGTTTTGGCGAAATGTAAAACATATGGGTGCTACAATAGGTTTTCTGTACTTCTGGAGCGACCTTGGGAAGATTAATTTCTCTCCTAGCTGTAATGGTAAAATGACTTTTTTGATAAGTCAAATGACAACTATACTAGAATATATTTCCAATGAGCTATCATGAGCTCCATTTGGAGTTGTGGAAGGCCTCCAAAACTGGTCTTCAGAAAGGCACTGCGCATAGGGCACCTTGGCATTGCGCACAGGAGTAGTCTTGGGAGATTAACTTTATGGAGGGTCAAATTTTATCAGTTTTTGGAACCAAGTACATTTCTAGAAACGAAACAGGACATGCTTTCCACTGAGGTATCCTAATCTCAATTTGGACATCGGGAACCCCTTTAAAATGCAGCTGGAAAATGGCATTGCACACTTGAGTAGAAAAGCCAGAAACGCTTCCAAACTTTGCCAAATTGCCTCCAAAGCTTTAGAAACGTTGTATTAAACCTCCAGAAAGTGAGTGACAGTTAAATATGTCATTCTTCTTCTTCCTACAGTCATTTATTATGGTATTTTGAAAGTTTCATTAAAGATTTGATGTTTTACTCATTTCAAACCCTAGTATCTCCCTCAAATCACCATTGCACTCTCAATTCCAAAATTACATCCCCATACACTTTCATACCCTTCCCTCATTACAATTCCATTTCCCTAAATCCTTTATCCCAATTCCCTAAGCCCTAGGTGCTACAACTACCTAGGCTCCCAACCCCCAACCTATAAATAATTTCCCCATCCTAAATTCCATCATATTACTACTCCTTGTCCCCTCTGCCATTTGATAAATCCCTAGCACCATCTCCCTCAATTTCCCTTTCCCATTCCTTATTCCTAAAAACCACATTCCAACAACATATTACCTCCCTATGGTTTTTAGATTAAGGCACCATGTCAGAAGAAGAAAACAGACCATAGAGTAAGGGCAAAGCTTAAGGCATCAAATGCAAAGATTGAAGCCCTAACTCACCAAGAAAAGAAAAAGAAACTTGATTTACTTGTAGAGGCTTCACTCCAAGCCTAGCCACACCATCATCAGCCACTTCACCAATTTTGAAGCATTTTGCCTCATTTTTTGCAAGTTCTGTCTTTTTTTGTGTGTTATTGGTATTGCTATATCAACAGCATGGTCAAATGAGCGTTACGCACTTTTTTGAGCCACTTTAGGGCGTTGCGCACTTTTTTGAGCCACTTTTTGAGAAAATGAATACCACCAGTGGATTCCAAATGAATGATACATCTAATAAAACCACTTTTCTAACCTTGGTTTGCACAACTATCAGGTGAAAAGGTGAAGAAACACCTAAAATATCAATCTTTTGCCTCCTTTTTCACCTTGGTGCTACATGTTTGACCAATCTTGGGAGAATCAACTTTTCTAGGGTCAAATCAAGTCCATTTTGAAAACTAAAGGTAGATTTGGAAACTATACAATACAAGATTTCCAATGAGCTATCCTGGACTCAATTTGGACATTGGGAAGGCTATCAAAAACAACCTGCAATATCGAGGGCGTGTTTCACATAGAGAGGGCGCATTTGACTAGTTACCTGATTCTTCTGTTTTTCTCCAAATTTGATTTTCATCTTGGAAATCAACTTTTCACTGATGTAATTGATGTTGTAAATATAATTATGGCCTTTTTACTATTACCTAGGGTAAATACATATGGTAAATAGACTCCATGAGGTGTAATGAATCAATTTCATTGTAATTAGGGGTGAGTCACTTTGACCACCCTACACTCTAGCTATCAGTTTAGATTTTGGTGGAAATACTCCTCTCATGGATTCAACCCCTGAGGTAGGGAGGAGTTTTTTTTTAGGCCTATATCTTGTATTTTTCAATCTTTTCAAAGGTTGGACTCAGTTCGATGTTGTAAGATTGATCAAGATACACTATTGTATAAGAATTTGGCCAGTTTTAATAGATGAGTTGCAGCTATTTCCTTGGGATACCTATGGTATGGTTGTTTAGCATTGTTTTTTATTCAGTTTCATTTATGTGAATGTATTGTTACTTCATATTCCTTTTCATATCTATTGTATGATCTATTTCATGTTGATAAACACGAATCATCTCACATGCTTTGTTTTGGGAAAGTTATCATAATTTGTCCATTTTTTCTTCAGTTTAGGTAGAATGCATCTCTTATGCTCTTCCTAACTCCTCATCAGTCTTAAACCATCTCACCAAATCACCTTTTAAGTGTTAAGCCTTCTGCTTGCCTTACCCCTTTGAATGTCTGTAATCATATATTATTTTTCCTGACCTAACATTTTGACCTAATATCACAATCCAAAAAAAACCCCATAAAATCAAATCAAAAAAACCTCTACACTTTATACCTAGCCTAAAACCCTAATCCATCCAGCCCTCTTGGCTGTGATTCTGTGGGGCTAGCTACCAAGTCAAAATGTTGGTATGTGTTTACCTCAGCTGGACTCTTCCTCAACCTTGGAGATCTGGAGGAGTGATAGCAGAGTAGTACTAATTGGAAAAGAGAACTACCATGAATGGTCCATAAATATCAAGCACACTGTAATCTTCAATGACTTATGGAAATGTTTTTGCAAAGGAGAATGTTTCGTATTTAAACTGGAATGAGACAAATTACAGATATAACTATAAACACAAAGATGTAGTAGAATTAAAACTTCATTTAATTAATGTCAAATACTGAAATATGCTTACAAATGGAATGGAAATAAGACTAGCTTGAGTGATGGTAGCTAATATATGAGAAGAGATGTGGAGGCTACATGCCTCTGAACTGTGTTACAATGAGGCTCAAAGGCCTATTTATTTTTGAGAAACAATGAAAAATCCTAAACATCCAAAATCTTAACCATAGAAGATGAAGCGCCAAAATATGGGCCCTGTTTGGGTAAATTGCTACATCAACTTCCCGAGGTCGTAACTTTGGCATACGATATCCGTTTTACGCGCACAATACCTCGTTAGAAATATCTATCCAATGAATAAAACTTTTGAATGACCAACTTCAACAAACTATTGGTCCCGGTTTTCCCAAAAAACGTTGTTTAGGGCCTGAAAATGGCTCTAGGAGTTCAAGACCCGAAAAATTGCCAAAAATATTAAATTGTGCTACAAATAAGGAAACTGAAAAACTGAAAGAAACAATGGTGGTGGTTCAAGTGGACTAGTCGGGTGGCCATCAATATCCACCTAGATCAAGCTTCCCTGCTTAGGAAACAATGTTTCCCATTGCATTGAGCTCCTCCATGAGATGAGGAAACTTTTGTTGAACTTGGTCCATGGTGATCCACTTGCCCTGGTGAAGGAGTTGCTATATTTTGACAACTCGATATAGTTGAATCCTTTGCTTTTGGGTGTTCTTGATCTGCGTGTCCATGATCCGATAAGTTGTGGCTTGTTCCATGCAATATGGATGTAACTCTGTACGTGTGAGATGTTCTGCAATGTCTGATGTGTCTAGTAATGGTGGGCAGTATGGTTGAAGGCAGTCCACATTGAACACTGTGTGCAAGCCAAGGAATGGGGGAATGATGAGCTCAAATGCATTGTCTCCCATGGCCTTGGTAATGGTGTAAGGACTTGTTGATGCCTCGAAAATCGCTGCAACAAAATTGGGGAAACCACCCGGTCCGGACCTTAGTACAGCTCCTTTTCTGTTTGGGATAGTGGCTCCGACTGGGGATAATGGGACCAGTTTCCCAGAAATAGATAAATAGGATGAGTGAATGCTTTGTAGATAACACTAGTGATAGGCGGAAGGCTGAAACTATTGACAAAAATATAAGTAAATGAAACTATCCCGGGAATCTATTGAGCTCTAAAGCGTAGCTTTTGATGCTCTATGTCTAAAAGACAAACATATAGATGACTGTATCTTTAAGACATAGATATTGAATCATTTGAGATTGCTGTGCTTAAATAGTTAAGCACAACGATTGAAGCGAAATTACTACACTTTATACATTCATATCATCATCATATACATGATTTAAAAGTAAAGGCACATCATATAAACACCCAATAGTGGAATGAATAAGATTTGTTGTTATAGCGCATGATTACAATCAACGATAGCAAGAATAATTATATAACAATTCACATACACAAAATGACTTCAGACAAAGATAGAAATACCATTTGAGCTGCTTGCCACTCCCAGATATCAATCGCTATGTGTAGTTCTTCCCTTAACGCATAAACATTC
>APFE031434068.1:78401-88995 GCA_000404065.3 Pinus taeda
CCTTGCCAAGTGACTCTGGCGAGGCCTGCGCATGTTGTGTCGGATATTAGGCCTTTTTTGTTGTTTGCTGCGGCTTGTCCTGCGACTGGTGGATTGGAAGCACCTGCGATTTTCTTTGACTTCTTACCCATCATGCCCGAACTCCTGTCTAAGACTGAATTCTGCACAGAGAGGCAATTTGGCGTAACACAGAGAGATAGCGATAAAACTTGCAATTGATAGCAAATGAATAGGTGCGCACTAATATATTCAGCTTTTAAAACAGGCGTGGAGACAATCTATGGACAGATCTTAGGACATGAATCCATTAAATGGCCGTATAGAACCTGCCACCTTATAAATGCCCATTATATCAATATTTGGTCGAGAGATCTCTTTAAGCATGCAATGGACGTATTGGCGGCCGAGCGGGAGTGATTATGCCTTAAATAACAGTAAATTGAGCTTTCCAATCACGTTAACGGCTTTCTATTGAAAACCGTGCCTTATCGCATCGCATCGGGGATTATAACAAGTCCGTCTTAACAATTGCATTGAGTATCGCCGATCGCCGAATGCGATATCGCATCGGCGAAAAGCTCATGTGTATTAAGACTTAAACAAAGGGAGTCGCCGATTGTCGATTGCCGATAGCGATATTGCATCGGCGAAAGGCATATATGCAATGTGATTCAAACAAAGGGGACCCGCCGATTGCCGACCGCCGATAGCTTATCGCATCGGGGTATTGATATGGGGTGCTTTCGGTAGTGCATTGGGTATCGCCGATCGCCGATCACCGAATACTATATCGCATCAGCGAAAAGCTTTGTGCGATTTTGTTGCGTCCCTCATGTCATTGCGATATGTTATCTTGCGATCGCTTTATCACAATGACCGAATATTTGCTTTATTTCTTTTAAATGGATATTGCTTTTAAAAAGGGTTTTTATAAAGCGCTCCTTTGATTATCGGACCTTTTGTTAAGTAAACATTTTGATATCAATTTTATTTTAGAGGGACCCATTTCACATTTTAATGTTTTATGAATAAAAATAACATGAAATGGGGGGTTGTTTGTAAAGCACAACAGGACCATATCAGAGTCATCTAAGTTTCTAATAGGCTCCGTTAAGGTGTTCCTTCTGCAAATGCAACCAAACATTATCGCCCACCTGAAACTTGTGTGGAACCCAATGTTGATCATGTCGATGCTTGTATTTGGCATTTTATTTCTCTAGAATGTCATGGACTTGCTCGAAGATATGTTGGATGTGATCAATGAAGTTGTTTGCCTTACCGACTTCGGACTAGACATGAGCTGAATCTATGTGAGTAGCAGCAAAAGGTATGGCCGCATCAATGGGACATAGTGGCTGGAATCCCAAGCCCACCTAAAAAGGGTTATGGCTAGTCGAGTTGTGGAGAGCCCGTTTATTAATGTGCTAGACATAGAGGAGTCTCTCATCCCATGTGCATGGATGCTTTGAGTTTTACATGTACAGAATGCGTACGATAATACTATTGACGACCTCTATCTAGCCATCAGTTTGAGGATGGAAAGTTGTAGACTTAGCGAGCTTGGTGTCCAACATCAGCCAGAGACTGGACCAAAATGTACTGAGGAACCTGCTGTCTCGATCTGAGTAGATATACTGTGGGATCCCAAAGTATACCCACACTCGTTTGAAGAAGAGTTTAGCAATGTCTTCTATTGTGATATTCTTCTTGCAGGCCGCCATAATGACCATCTTCAAAAATCTATCGACGACCACAAAAACACAGTCATTACCATGCTTATTAGAAGAAAGGTCTGACATGTAATCCATGGAGATGGGTTCCCAAGATTGACTAGGGGTAGTAAACGAATTATAGAGGCCTTGCTTCTTGATGGTCGGTTTGGCAATGACACATGCAATGCAAGATCTGATATACTTCTTGACATCCTATCGAATATTTGGCCTATAGAAATACTTCTGCAACACTACCACCATTTTCTCGACCCTGAAATGCCCACCATCCTGACTATAGTGTGCTTTCCAAATCATCTTGGCATGCTCGCTTGAAGTAACACAAAGGTGTCCCAGGTGGCATAACACGACATCCTGGAGGTGAAAATCTAGAACTTGCTGACCCTCTAAGAGCATCTGGTATGTGTGGCCGAATTCTGGGTCACTTTTGTAGAGAAGTGGCCAATCAGAAGTCTCAATCCCACAAGAGTTGAGAAAGGTGGTTAACGCCATGGTCGGGGGTCGAATGAGGCAGTTTGAAACATTGTCGATGCTTCCTTCTTATACTTGATATTCAAATGGAACTTTTGTAGGTATGTGGATAACTTTTGATGGCGATAATTCTGCAACTTCCCTTGCGTCTTTATGAAGTAGAGGGGTCGGTGGTTTGTGTGGATGACTATTTCCTTCCCCAAAATGTAATGCTTCCATTGTCAGCATGCCTATACAATGGAATACATCTCTTTTTCATAAGTGGGATACTTCTAGACTGTGCCTTAAAGTGTCTCAGTGTGATATGCCACTGGATGCCCTTGTTGAGTATGGACTACCCCAATAGCATAGTCAGAGGCATCTGTCTCAATCTAAAATGGTTGTTGCAAGTCTGGGAGTGTGAGCACTGGTGCAGAGCAGAGGCGACGTTTCATCTCTATGAATACCTTCTGTTAAGATTCAGACGAAAATAATTTTTCTTTCGCTCCTCCCTTGGTGACTTGACTCAAGGGCCAAGTGATATGAGAGAATTCCAACGCAAACCTGTGGTAGAAATTGGCAAGACCTAGAAAAATACGAAGCTCTGTCAGAGTGGTTGGGGTTGGACGATCTTAAATGACTTGGATCTTGGCTGAATCCACATTCACCTCGCGTTCATCACTAATGTATCCTAGATATTGAACTTGGGTCATGCCAAAGGTGTATTTCTCCAAATTAGGTGCATTTCTACAAATTGGCACACAACTTGTGTTTCCGAAGTGTTTGGAGAACCTGTCAGATGTGGTGGAGATTCTCTTCCCAACTCTGGATGAAAATTAGGATGTCGTCCAAGTATACCACTAAAATTGAGTTGGTGAATGGCTATAATATGTCATCCATTAGCCTCATGAAGGTCGCAGGAGCATTTGTCAACCCGAAAGGCATAACCAACCATTCTAAAAGGCCCTCCTTGGCTTTCAAGGCAGCCTTCCACACATCGGAGGGTTCGATTGGTACCTAGTGATATCTGGACTTCAAGTTAATCTTGCTGAAATATTTTCCCCCCTTGAGTTGGTCCAAAAGATCATCAATCCGTGGGATCAAGTACCTATTTTGGATATTGATCTTGTTCAATGCCCGATAGTAAATACAGAGCCTCGAAGTCCCATCCTTCTTCTGTACCAACATGATTGAGATCCTATGGGGTGATGAACTCAGGCAGATATGACCTTTCTACAGTAGCTCCTAAATCTGCCTCTTGATTTCGTTGTTCTCTAGAACATAGCAGCTATAGATTGGTCCATTGGGCAATGACGCACCTAGGGTCAAATAAATGGAGTGCTTGACCTAACAGTGTAGAGGCACCCCTACGGGGAGGTGAATATGTCCCTGTACTCCTCCATGACCTTATCCATCTATTGTTTTCATGCGAAGGGCCCCTCTATGGAGGTCATGGATACCATCTTATTCTTTCCCTAATGGCATATCATCAGGAAAACAAATTTCCCCGTTTCAGAAATAAGCTTACTACATTGTTTTGCAGTAACCAAAGAGATGGCGGTAGGCGGTGCTACCTCTGGTATCCTGTACAAATTATTTTCTAAAGTAACAGCAACACGAGGCCTTGAATCATACACAACATGTCACTTACACAAGTATGGTTGTCTTAATAATACATCACAAACATAAAGGGGAGCAACGTCACAAAATACATCATCTGTGAAGGGCTTGATGCTATATGGAAGGCGACACAGTTGGCTCACGCGAAGATATCTTCCTTGGTGAAGCCACCCAATTGTGTACGGTTGTGGGTGTGCTATGGTTTGTAAGCCAAACCACTTCATTACCTCTACCGAAATGAGATTTTTTTGGCTCTCATCATCGATAATGAATTGTAGCGAGGAACCCTTTTCCCACATCTAGAAGTGGAATAGGCGCTCCTCCTCCTCTGGATCTTCCTGTTCCTCCTTCTGGATCAATGGTGGCATTGACATCCACATCGATAATTTGCTTCCCTATTTCATTCCCCTTGTCAGGTTCTGACTCAGAGTCAGAACATGTATCTGATTTTGAAGCCTTGAGCTCGACCACTAGTGATTGCTTGGCTCAACACTCACGTGTGTTTGAGTGGAGCTCTTATGGAACTCACACCACTTTCTTGTGTCCTTCTTCAGCTTTGCAGTGTTGTTCTTTGATTGTGGCTTTGGTGAGTTGTCCTCGACTACCCTGCTTTGGCTTTGTCCTTTGTTATCTGGTTTGGAGGCACATTTCCCTTACTTCGGATTCACTGATACAAACTCTAGCTTCTTCTGTTGAAACTTTTTCTCGATGTTGACAACGTATTGGTACCTCATGTCGAGCAAGGAGATGCCTAGGAACTCCATCTCGTCTTGGATGTACTTGTGTAGATAGTCATGGTACCTAAGTACATAATGTTTCTCATTATCCTTGATACCCAACTTCGTGCGAAGGGTATGAAAGACATTGGTAAACTATGACACATCTTGGTCCCTTCCCTGCTGCAGCATTGTCCAATTTATGTATTTATTCTCATAGCTCTCGACAGGGTAGTAATGCTACTTGATGCAATCTCGGAACGAATACCAAGTGGGTAATATTGAAAATAGTGAGGTCATACTTTCATCCTTCTACTCATAATAGGTTTCCCACTAGTCCTTGACGTGGGGGCGGCTTTGAGAAGAGCAAAAGAAATATTTTCTCGACTGGAAAAATCAAGAACAAAAAAATATCACTCTAAAAGATTTAACCATTTATCTACGGTGTCTACATCTATTTGGCCCTAAATTATGGGAATGTCAAAGTTTAATTGTACCTTAAAAGGAGTGAAGCCTCCAGAGTGGCTACTAGATGTGGATGTGTCGCCGGTGGGCAACCGTTGAAGGATCTAGGCAAAGTTATCCATCATCATGTTCCTTTGTTTCTTGTGGGCTTCCTCGAGTAATATTTTGATAGGATCTCCTGCACCCTCGTCTTTATTTTCTTCCCCCACGGGCAGTCGTTGGGGTTAGTGAGGCTGATCTTGCAAAGGTTCAACCAAATCGAGCCCTAACTCCTTATATCCCGACCTCATTGGGGACATGTAAAGAAAAATAGAGAAAGAGCAGACTGCTCTAGTACCACTGATCCGGATTTAAATAGGAACGTGAAAAATTTTAGATATAACCATAAATACAAAGATGAAGTAGTAATAACACTTCATTTAATTAATATCAAATATTGAAATATGCTTACGGACAAAATGGAAATAAGACTAGCTTGAGCGATGATAGCTTATCTCTGAGAAGGGATGTGGTGGCTACATGCCTCTAAAATATATTATAATTACATTAAAAGGCCTATTTATTATTGAGAAACAATGGAAAACCCTAACCATCCAAAAACCTAACCCTAGGAGTTGAAGTGCCAAACTATGGGCCTCGATTAGGTAAATTGGTACATCAACTTCCTAGGGCCATAACTTTGACATATGATCTCTATTTGACGTGCACAATACCTCATCAGAAAGATATATAGGAGGGATATAAATTTTGAATGTAAGATTTTTTTTCAAACCCATGCTGGTCCCAATTTTCCCAAAAAATGTCATTTAGGGCCTCAAAACAACTCTAGAAGTTCAGGACCCCAAAGAACTGCCAAAAATAGTAAATTGTGCCACAAATAAGGAAACTGAATTATTGAAAGAAACAATGGTGGGGGTCGAAGTGTTATAGGTGGGTGGCCAGCAACATACACCTAGATCAACCCTCCCCCCTTAGGAAGCAATGGTCCCCATTGCATTGAGTTCCTCGATGAGATGAGGAAACTTTCGCTGAACTTGGTCCCTGGTGAAGGAGTTGGTCTGCTTTGACAACTTGATATAGTTGGATCCTTTGTTATTGGGTGTTTTTGATATGCATGTCCATGATTCGATCAGTTGTGGCTTGTTCCATGCAATTTGGATTTAACTTTGTAGGTATGAGAATTTTTGCAATGTCTGATGTGTCTAGCCATGGTGGGAAGTATGGTCGAAGGCAGTGTACATTAAACACTAGGTGCAGGCCAAGGAATGGGGGAATGCTGAGTTCAAATGAATTGTATCCCATGGACTTGGTAATGGTTGAAAGACCATATCGTACTGTTCTGAGTTTCAGATAGGCTTCGGTAAGGTGTTCCTTCTGCAAATGCAAACAAACATTGTCACCCACCTGAAACTTGTGTGGCACCCGATGTTGATCATGTCGCTGCTTGTATTTGGAATTTTATTTCTCCAAAATGTCATGGACTTGCTAGCGAATATGTTGAATGTGCTCAATGAAGTTGTTTTCCTTATTGGCTTTGGACTGGACATGAGCCGAATTTACTTGTGTAGTTGCAAATGGCATGGCCACATCAATGGGGCGTAGCGGCTAGAATCCCAAGCCCATCTAAAAAGGGTTGTGTCCAGTTGAGTTGTGGAGATCCCAGCTATAGTTGTGCTAGACATAAGCGAGGCTCTCATCCCATGTGCGTGGATGATTTGAGTTGTACATGCGCAAAATGTGTACGATAATATTGTTGACAACCTCTATCTAGCCATCAGTTTGATGATGGAAAGTTGTAGACTTAGTGAGCTTGGTGTCCAACATTGACCAAAGACTGGACCAAAATGTATTGAACCTGCTGTCCCAGTCTGAGATGATAGACTGTGGGATCCCAAAGTGTACCCACACTTGTTCGAAGAAGAGTTTCGCAGTGGCTTCTACTGTGATATTCTTCTTCTAGGCTCCCATAATGGCCATCTTCAAAAATCTATCAACGACCACAAAAACACAGTCGTTGTCATGCTTAGTAGAAGGAAGGCTTGACATGTAATCCATGGAGATTGATTCCCAAGGTTGATTAGGGGTAGGCAATAGAGTATAGAGGCCTTGCTTCTTGATGGTTAGTTTGGAAATGGCACATGCAGTGCAAGATCTGATGTACTTCCTAACATCCTATCGAAGATTTGGCCAATAGAAATACTTCTGCAACACTACCACCATTTTCTTGACCCTCCAGCACCCACCAGCCTGACTGTAGTGCACTTCCCAAATCATCTTGGCACGCTCACTTGAAGGAACACAAAGGTGTCCTAGGTTGCATAACAGGGCATCTTGGAGGTGAAAATCTAGAACTTGCTAAGCTTCCAAGAGCGTGTAGTATGTGTGGCCGAATTCTAAGTCACTTTTGTAGAGAAGTGGCCAATCATCAGTCTCGTGCCGACAAGAGTTGAGCATGGTGGTTAACGCCATGGTCGGTGGTTAGTTGAGGCAGTCTCCAACATTGTTGGTGCTTCCCTTCTTATACTTGATATTCAAATTGAAATTTGCAGGTATTTTGAGACCACTTCTGATGGCGATCATTCTAAAACTCCCCTTGCGTCTTTATGAACTACAGGGGTCGGTGGTCTGTGTGGATCACTGTTTCCTTCCCAAAAATGTAATGTTTCCATTATCGGCATGCCTACATAATGGAATACATCTCTTTGTCGTAAGTGGGATACTTCCAGACTGTGTCTGAATGTGTTTGAATGTGATATGCCACTGGATGCCCTTGTTGAGTAGGGTTGCCCCAATAGCATAGTCAGAGGCATCCATCTCGATCTCAAATGGTTGTTGCAAGTCTAGTAATGTGAGAACTGATGCAGATCAGAGACGATGTTTCAACTCTATGAATACCTTCTTTTGAGATTCAGATGAAAATAATATTTCTCTCACTCCTCCCTTTGTGACTTGACTCAAGGGCCAAGTGATATGAGAGAATCCCAACACGAACCTACAGTAAAAATTGGCAAGACCCAGAAAGCTACGGAGCTTTGTCAGAGTGGGTGAGGCTATCCAATATCGAATGAATTAGATCTTTGTTGGATCCACATGCACCCCTCGTTCACCACTAATGTATCCTAGATACTGAACCTGGGTCATGCCAAAAGTGCATTTCTCCAAATTGGCACACATCCTATGTTGCCGCAGTGTTTGGAGAACCTGTCAGATGTGGTGGAGGTTCTCTTCCCAACTCTCGCTGAAGATCAGGATGTCATCCAAGTATACCAATACAAATGAGTTGGTGAATGGCCAAAATATGTCATCCATTAGCCTCATGAATGTCACAGGAGCATTCGTCAACCCGAAAGGCATAACCAACCATTTGAAAAGGCCCTCCTTGGATTTTAAGGCAATCTTCCACACATCAAAGGGTTCCATTGGTACCTAGTGATATTCAGACTTCAAGTCGATCTTGTTGAAATATTTCCCCCCTTGAATTGGTCCAGAAGATCATCAATCCGTGGGATCGGGTACCTATTCTGGACAATGATCTTTTTCAACACCCGATAGTCAATACCGAGTCTCCAAGTTCCATCCTTCTTCTGTACCAACACGATTGGGCTCCCATGAGAGGATGAACTCGGCCAGATGTGACCTTTCTGCAGCAGCTCCTGAGTTTGACTCTTGATTTCACTATTCTCCAGAATGGAGCACTGATAGATTGGTCCATTGAGCAACAATGCACCTAGGGTCAGATCGATGGAGTGCTTAATGTGATAGTGCAGAGGCACTCCTGCGGGGGAGGTGAAGATGTCCTCGTACTCCTCCATGACTTGTTCCATCTATTGTTGTCATGTGAAGGGCCTCTGTGTGGAGGTCGTGGCCACCATTTTCTTCTTTCCCTGAGGGAGTATCATCAGGAAAACAAATTTCCCATTTTTGTAAATAAGCTTACTGCATTGTTTTGCAGTAACCAAAGAGATGGTGTTAGGCGGTGCTACCGCCAGTATCTTGTACAACTTATTTCCCAATGTAACAATAACAACATGAGGCCTTTACTCATACATAGCATGTCGCTTCAACAAGTATGGCTGGCCTAATAATACATCACAAACATCAAGGGGAGCAACGTCACATAATACCTCATCTGTGAAGGGATTGATCTATATGGAAGGCAACATTGTTGTCTCACATGAAGATCCTGTCCTTGGTGAAGCCAGCTGATGGTGTATGGCTGTGGGTGTGATGTGGTCGGTAAGCCCAGAAGCTTCATGATCTCTACCGAAACAAGGTTCTTTTGGCTCCTGCAGTTGACAATGAACTTTAGTGGGGAACCCTTTACCACACCTAGGAGTGGAATAGGTGCTCCTCCTCCTCTAGATCTTCCTGTTCCTCCTTTTGGATCTTCATGGTGGTAATGGTGGCATTATGCTCTACATCGATAAACTACTTCCCTTTGTCATTCCCCTTGCTGGGTTCTGAATCAGAGTCAGAACATGTATCTGATTTTGAAGCCTTCAGCTCAGTCACCAATGACAGCTTGGCCCTACACTCACTTGTGTTGTGAGTGGAGCTCCTATGGAACTCACACAACTTTCCTGTGTCCTTCTTCAAATTCGCAGTGTTGTTCCTTACATGCAGCTTTGGCAAGTTGTATTGGGCCACCCTGCCTTAGCTTTTCCCTTTGTTCTTTGGTTTGGGGGCACCTTTCTCTTGCTTCATATTTACAGATCCAAAGTCTCTCTTCTTGTATTTAAACTTCTACTCGATCTTGACAACGTATCAACATGTCGTGCCAAGCAAGGAGATGTCCAGGCACTCCATCTCATCTTCGATGTTGTTAAACACACATGAGCAGCAAGGACAATATGAAAGATAATTAGGAGATTACCATTTTTATTAACAAGAGATATACATTTATAGTACATGTGGTGACCATTGGCTTTCACATCCCAAGCTCTCTTGGACTACTTTGTCCATTCGGCTTCCACACTAACCCATGGAGGATTAGGTGTCCAACATTCCCCCCCTTAATCCGAAGGGTTATGTATGAGTCCAAGAAGAGAGCTGTAATACAAAATGTGTAAAAATGCATGGCAGCACTAGGCTGAATGTGCTCTATGAAATGTTGGTATAAAGGGCGGTGGTTTAAGGATGACCACCAACACTGGAACGCTTAGTGCAGTTCCCGAAACTCTTCCAAAACTAGCAAGAAGATGAAGTCTTCTGCTAGAGGAAGTGCTCCTATTGTTTTTGAAGAGAGAAACCTTCAACCATGAAAGGGAGGTCTCACCTCGCATAAAAGGGAGAAATTCAACCTGAAAAGGGAAGGCTCAACCTGTGATGGTTTAAGGATGACCAACAACTCTGGAATGCTTAATGCAATTCCTGGAACTCTTCCAAAGCTGAAAAGAAGCTGGAGTCTTGTGCTAGAGGAAGTGTTCTCAATTTTGTTCTCGGAACTCTTCCAAAACTGGCAAGAAGCTGAAGCCTTCTGCTAGAGGAAGTGTCCCATATTGCCAACTGAAGGCATGTTCACGGGCATCTTTGTCTCTGGCTACAACTCTGAAACTGGTGTGGTAGGTTGTGGCTCAGGCTCGCTTGATGTGACTCTGAAGCTTGTAGATGACC
>APFE031434068.1:89089-110374 GCA_000404065.3 Pinus taeda
GGCATCTTTGTCTCTGGCTACAACTCTGAAACTGGTGTGGTAGGTTGTGGCTCAGGCTCGCTTGATGTGACTCTGAAGCTTGTAGATGACCATCATTTTCCCCCCTGTCAGATACAAGGTGAGAGGATGGAGAAAACTCAGCTGCAAGACTTTTCAATACTTTGGAACAAGTTCTGACATGTGTTTGGAATATCTTCTTGGCTGTTGATGCCCATTGCCAAGAAGCGATCCATCCAAGATGAATCTTTGTTCTTGCAGCATGTTTGTTTCTAAAGCATCTGTGTGAAGAATGACTGGTTTTATGACAATTCTTACATGGATGAAGATCAAAACAGTGACCTTTCATATGGCCAACTCGGTCACAGTGTTGGTATTTCACGATCTGTTGTTGTTGTTGTGGTGGTGGGAGGTGAAGTGTCATGAGGAGCAGGTGAACTGTCATGAATGAATCCCGCACTTTGAAACTGAATGGGCTTGGAGTAGTCTGGAATATGAAAGGACAAGTACTTGTCATATCCAAGACCAGTTCTGTGCTTGTTGTGGACAAGCTGTTCCCAAGGTTTGATGATGGGCTTGGGAAGTGCAGACTGAGTTTCTGCATCTGCATGTACAACTGCTACTTTATTTGAATGAAAGGTAACATTATTGACTTGCTGTTAATGGGTGGTTGTCTCATTGTTCTGAACAAAAACAAGTTCAGAATGATGTCTATTTTGATGTAGCTCTTCTTGCTGTAGCTGTGATTCAAGTTGTAAAAAATCTATCTTTTCCTGTGCATTTTGTAGACAGACCTGAATATCTGTGAGAGAAACTTTGCTGACTTTTAATGTATCATGACATTAGAGTTTTGAGGAACTCTAATACTTCACTGATTCTAGCCATTTTTTTTTTCAATGTCATATTTACACCTTACAACTACTACTCAGTGCAGAAAAGTAATACCTACTCACAGTACATAGCGATATCCTTTATACATGTGCAACAAATGATCAGAGTTCAACCAACAAGCACCGATTAGAATCCATTACATGAAAATAAGAGTTTACTCATGACCAGCATTATGTTCTGAAAAAACAACCGACAAAACTTTTCTCCATAAAAGATTACAATCAACCCACCAAACTCTTTATGCAACAGTTGAAGCAACGAATTAATGCACTATAATGAATTTTAAATACAAAGCCACACTGGGGCAGCAGCAACTACAAACTTGCTTGAATCCTTCAAATACTCCTTCACTTTCTTGGCCAGTGGAAAAGAATAGTCAAGTTCAATAGCCACTGTAACCATTCATGATAACATGTGGAACAACTACAATTGTGGGATTACAGATTCCCAGAGAAAGAATTGTACATAATCTCATAATCTTATGTGGAACAATGCAGATATATAAACCAAGTCAACATTTCAATTTCAAGGGTTTCATAGTAGCACATGCATATGAACATGCATCTCGGCCTATGCTCAATCAGTACCTCAATGTCTGGAAAATTTCTACCACTGGCAATCTCAATTAATATGTTGAAGCTTACCTTTCAATTCCTGGAAAATTCACATTTTATCATTTGCATGCAGAAGCTTATCAAACACCTGTTCACATATTTTGTGGTTCATGAAAACTCAATAAAAATCAATCACTGTATGTGAAGTTTCCTTCATCCATATTGTAACTATCAATCCCATCAACTTCGAATGCTCTCATAATTCAGATCCATTACCACAATTATATTCACATATGCTGGATTCAATCAAAAGCTTGTCATTTCACTCACTCTAGGCCATTATCTATATGGTTTCCATTTCACATTAAATTTCACAAAGTTTTGTCGCAACCAAACCTCAATACAATAGCCCTTTTAATTCTGGTTTTAAGCCCAAAATCTTCTTCTTGAATCATTTCCACAATCATTTATGTATGGGTTTCAGTATCTGATTTCATATACTCAGAAGTCAATGAGACAATGCCCCATCATTTAATTTTAACATTATTTTAAATGAACCAATATCAAATATATAAGTGCGCTCTTCCCATTCTGCTTACCAGCTCTTAAAATTGAATGCCAGAATTTCATACCTTGTCATTAACATTACAGTTAACCTTATACGACTACTGCAATACTGCTGTTGAGACTTTTCCAGATTGTAATCTTTCAGCGCCTTCGTTTAATAACTTCGCCAGACTTGTTAACTTATGTTCCTCCTCTGCAATTCCAAATGTCAATTCACTGTATACAGAAATCGAATTATTAAACTGATCACCTCCGCATAGATTATTATGAATGTCAGACAAGAATGGATTCAATCGATTTGACTTCAAGAACAGGTCTGAAGCGCGCTTATATATTGTTGTTCTTAATCACACAGCTATGACCCCACATTCTATTCGATATCGACCAATAACAACATTATTATGCACATGCCTGTGATGGTTTGTGATACCTCAAGACCCACGGGGCCCATGACTAAGACACAGATGGGTAGCGGTCGCTTTGCTGTGGAAGAAGATGATATTATGGAAGGTAATGTCAAGTCATTCCCTAAAAGACTAACACAGTTTTTACAAAAATTTTATGCGTCATCATCCCTTATCAACCATGATTTGAAAACAAGGTTGGCACTCAATGGAATAGTAAAATACCGTATAGTGCAAGGGCCATTGAAACGATTTCTTGTAAAAAATTAGAACTCTGGACCATTACCATTCGCATAAAATGTTGATACCATTCAGTACCATGCAGAGATACCATTCAATACCATTCGAATAAAACGTTGATACCATTCAATACCATGCAGAGATACCATTCAATACCATTCGCATAAAACGTTGATACCATTCAATACCATGCAGAGATACCATTCAATACCATTCACATAAAATGTTGATACCATTCAATACCACGGATGCTATGAGAAGAGTATTTATCACCAACGAGAAACCACAAGAGCAAAGAATTTATCACCGACAATAAGATTTTTTATAGGATGTCAAAGTCATTATGTGTAGCAGGGAGAACAATTTGCACTCCTTTGCAAATTTATATCATCGACTTTACTGTTTCAAAAACTTATACGTACAAAGTGAAACAAAATCAATTCAGAAGGGTTCTAGCATCACATGGTCTGGATTCGACCTTGAACAAAACCTTAATAACAGGGAAAGCAGATAGAATAAGAAGGAATTCCCCTCACATGCAACATTACCATTCCAGAAACTCTAAAGCTTAATGGAAACCGGACCTTGGGAACCTAAATTATCAACGCAGTGTACAATTTCACGAGATTCGAATGCTCAATCTACCATTTCACAGGATTGGAATGCTCAACCAAAAAAAAATCAAACTCTACAGTGGGATTTGGTCTTTAAGCCGACCAAAATCGAGCTTGTAGGTGTTTGTAGATGGAGAATAACGAGAAGAAGCAGGATTTGTCCAACCTCAACAATGGCAACTTCCACTCGGACATGAACATCATCATTCATATATTTAAAATCCTCATAATCCATCAACGCATATCGTTCCTTTTCTCAGAGCGCAGGTAAGGAATATGGCAGAGAATGAGAGCGCAGGTATAGTAGACAGAATGCAAGTCTATATAAAAGGAATATGGCAGATAGGGGTCAGAGATGTCAGTCAGCAATCAGTGGATTTCAGGCAGAAATTCTCAGGAGGTAGTGCATGCAATAACAGGAGCAGCTAATTATATATGGAGGAGCAGAGACCAGCAGCGGTATTAACAGGGTGCAGCTAAAATTTAGCTGAATAAATATTCATGAATTTCATGGCAGAAATAAACTCCACAGAAAGGCCAAAAACAAATGGCTCAAATTACTTATGCAGGGCAGGAATACGCCTGCTCTGATACCATGTTAAACACACATGGGCAGCAAGGACAATATGAAAGATAATCAGGAGAGTACCATTTTTATTAACAAGAGATATACATTTATAGTACATGTGGTGACCGTTGGGTTTCACATCCCAAGGTCTCTTGGACTACTTTGTCCATTCAGCTTCCACACTAACCCATTGAGGATTAGGTGTCCAACAAATGTACTTGTGTAGATATTTGCAGCACTTGAGTACCAAATGTTTCTCAAAATCCTTGATACCTAGTTACATCATGCGAAGGTGTTGTAGTGACTACAACCACCCTCCAAAATTTTGCCTTAGATACATTTTGGAGCCTCCCTACCGACCATCCTCAGCAACATGTCTTGCATTGTTAAGCACATCAGCCTCAGCTATTTCATAAAGTCTCGGCAGTCGGTGCATGTGAGTTTGTTTCACCCCCTTCATAGGCTACTTTCTGGACTTAGTCTCAGTGGCTGGTTGAGCAGCTCCCTCTGGGAATTGTGCAATTCTGGAGGAGAACCAGCCTTCCCTCCAAAAATTACACCAACCTAGCTGGACACCAAGATGGGCTCCAAAATTGCACAATTATTCCTGATAGTCTTCCTCTCAAAAATTGCGCACTTCATCCCAGGACAGCTGCTCAACAAAGAAATTGCACAATTCTAGGCAACAGTCATCTGCTGTGCTCAGAAATTGCGCAATCGCTTTGGGACAGCCAGCCCAACAGCTAGCAGAAATTGCGCAAATATATCGAGGCAACCTACTGGGCTCAGAAATTACGTAATACAATCAAACAAGATTCCTTGAGAAAATTGCGAGGTCTGACCCAGGACAGCTGCTCAGTGCAAAAATTATGCAATCCTAGGAGACCGTCACCTATTCCTCTCATAAATTGCGCAATACAACTAGGACAACCATCTCTACTGAGCCCAGAAACTGTGCATATTTTCATCCCAAGATCGCAGACCAATGTATGTGCCTTTAGGTTGACTGGTTCCCTTAGGGATCTATTTTTAACAGCTGAAGGTTACATGCAAGGATCATTTCAGAAACCTCTTGCTAAGTGTTTCTTTTCCTAGATTCATGGCATGCACGTCACAACCTTCATTTAATCAAAACTCATCCACCGAATGCTACAGAGCTCATTCCTCACATCGACCTTGTAGCTCTGACATCCCAAATTGTTTCTAGGAGTTGTCGGCACATTCAACTCAGCTATTTTGGGGTAAGCCCGCTTTGCGTGTCTTGCGTTGTGTTTTTGTCGCTTTTTGTGTTTCGCTTTGTGTGATTGTTGTCTGCTTGATTTCAGTGAACACATGTTGTCGTTTTTATGTATGTTAGCTTGTAGAAGCACCGTTTCAGTTTTAGTTCGCATCTAACTGTTGTCGCATGCATGGCATTTTTTTGCACGAATTGTTGCTGTTGCAGTGACTTGCTTCACAAACATGCATGCTTTCCCATTTTCTGAATCCTGCACTTGTTGTTTGCATGTATAATCATTCACTCTTGTTTGCACTCATCTCATCACGCATTCAGAATTCTCATGTTTTCAGTTGCCCCTTCGCTGGTCTGGGCTGCCTTGGCCCGGACCGTGCCTTGCCTGGCTAGCACTGCTCATTTTCAGAAGCAAAGGCTTTACCTTCCCTCCAGAAATTATGCAATTCTAGCCCAACATTGACCTGTAGGCTTGCATTGTGCAATTCTTGGAGGTAGTGTCCTATTGGCCCTAGAAATTGCGTAATGCAGTTTGTTGGTTGCATGTCACTGCTAACTGAAATTGCGCATTATGCAATTTCAGTCCTCAGAAGGTCAGGCTAGACTATGCATTGCGCAGTTCCAACAGTCAATCAGCCTCCTGACAACCCAGACTGTGCCTTGTGTAGTTTTGGTAGTTAGTCTCCCGACCTCTTGATGGAAATTGTGCAACCTTGACGATCAATCAAACATGTATGTTGCAAGTCAGTCCTCAAGTTTGTTTTGGTTTTCGACTGAAAAATTTCTTTCCATGAGTGTTGTTATGTCTCTAGGCATCAGAGGTGTTCTTCTATCTCTCAGCAACACAAGTACAATGGCCTTCAGGAGAGCATAGTCAAAGGACATCATTGAGAGCACAACGGGGTTTGCAGCCAAGCAAGTGTCTATGAGCATGCCTACCTATGAAGACATCAAGTTGTTCGTAGACAAGGACATCAAGATGATATGGAAGCAACATCACAATGAGAAACACCATCAGCAGCAGTAGGAGGCATCACACCCACACACGACGAATGGAAGAGGAAGGTTGTTGATAGCATAGAGGTAGAGAAAATCAGCAAGTTCAAAGCAGATCCACTCATGATGAAAGCAGCTTTGGAGATTGAGGCTATGAGGTGACAGCACGGCATGCATATCGCGCGAAGGCACAGAACAAAATAGAGGAGTTGCATGTACTAAAGCAGAAACTCAAGGAAGAACAGGAGCTTCATAGACGAGAGAATGAGTTGCAGTAGGAACATGTACAACAGGGGGTGCAACATGCATAGACAAATGAAACTGCACCCGTACAAGTTATAGATCCATCCCAGCAGCTGGAACGGAGTAGACAAGGTGAGCAGTGTTGTTGATCGCATGCAAGGGAATTCAGCAACATGCATGTCATTGTGTGCACACATGCAAACCCACCCATTTGGCACCCATTTGGCACACTCACCAAGGTGAAGACAAGAAGCAAGTCCAATTGGAGCTGAACATGTATTTTGACAAGTTGATGCACAAGGCCACAAACGCATGCTTAGAGATCAACGTAGACACCATGCATCAACATGTTGTCATTCCGGTCGCACCCAGGATGATCATGCACATGATATCAGATGAGTTGGACGAAGAAGCCATATCAGTGTACTTGGATGCAACGGAGGCAAGAGTTCGCTTCAGCAAGATATCACCATTGAGCGCACGGACAACATCACAGACAACCAAGCTTGGCATCAGCTCACCACCTTCGACCATCACAAGGATGTCAAAGAGTTGGTCTCACCACAATGGTCTGAGTGTCAGCGATGTCTTGCAAGGTTTTTTCAAGCCATTTTGTTTCACATTGGCACATGTGCATTGTAATGTAACCTCTTGTCAACTAGAAGTTCAAGTGTCAATAATTGAATGTAACAGTCATAGAGTAGTTGAAGAGTCATGAGGATAGATGAACAGTCACAAAGGGGAATGTCAATGGTCACCCTACCCTTTGTTATAAATAGTCCCTCATAACTCATTTTAAAGGCTTTTTGGTCAGCCAAGCTTCCAATAGGAGTATCTTAGAGAAAGCTTTGATAGTATTGTAACGAGCCTTGGCTTCTCCACTGCGCAGAGCTAGTATATCCCTTTGGAGGAGCAGGGGGTTGTTGATGTAACGTCCCACTATCAGGGCTAGTGGTTGGACATGGATGTATTGTATAACCAGAAATTACACTTATTAATATAACAGAGCCATCACATTTTCATGCATATGTTGTTATTGTAGTTGGACTATTCTGGTTGCTTTAGCAATGTGTGTTATTTAAATTACGCATTTGTGTATGAACTATTTTGTATGCAATTCTATGAATCTTGTTGCAAACGTGATGTTGGTTTAACTGCCACTTTGGATTGCTCACTATCTTGCTTTCCAGCTGGTGATACATTTTTGCTCGTTTGTTCCCTTCCAAGCCGAGTACTATTACAGGTTTCCAAGGGGCACACTCATCCCACTTTCCGTGTGTTAGAACTGCTCATACACCTTCCTTGACTCTCCGCAGTTGTCACACCCTTACTACCAACAAGGACATCTTACTTGCCTCCATGCGAAACCACGATCAAGGCGATACCATACGACCCACTGCTAGGACTCCTACACCAAATGGTTTGAGGTATGAATGGGACTTCTTACCAGGGAGAACCCCTGACATGTTGGCGGGTCCGGCACTGTCAACAAAAGGGTATGAAAAACATTGGTAAACTCTAGCACATCTTGGTCCCTTCCCTACTACAATGTTGTCCACTTTATGTATTTATCCTTATAGCTCTTGATAGGGTAGTATTGCTCCTTGATGGCATTCCAGAACGAATTCCAAGTGGGTGCGATTGAAAATAGTGAGGTCATACTTTCATTCTTCTGCTCACAATAGGTTTCCCACTAGTCCTTGACATGGGGGGTGGCTTTGAGAAGTGCAAAAGTAATATTTTCTTGGCTGGAAAAATCATGAACAAAAAAAATCCTTCTAGCAAATTTAACCATTTATCTAAGGCATCTGCATCTATTTGGCCCTCAAATATGGGAATAACAAAGTTTTCTTGTACCTTATAAGGATTGGAGCCTCCAGAGTGGTTGATGGATGTGGATGCGCCTCTGGTGGGTAATCGTTGAAGGATATGGGAAAATTTATCCATCATTGTGTTCCTTTGTTTCTTGAGGGCCTACTCAAGCAATATTTTGATAGGATCTCCTACCCCCTCGTCTTTCTTTTCTTTCCCCATGGGCGGTTGTTGGGGTTTGCGAGGCTAATCTTCCAAAGGTTCAACCAGATCGATCCCTAACTCCTTATATCCAGATCTCATTGGGGACATGCAAAGAAAAAAGAGAAAGAGAAGACTGCTCTGATACCACAGATCCAAATTGAAAAGGGAACGTGACAAATTACAAATATAACCATAAATACAAAGATGCAATATAAATAACACTTCATTTCATTAATATAAAATATTGAAATATGCTTACAAACAGAATGGAAATAAGACTAGCTCGGGCGATGGTAGCTTATCTGTGAGAAGGTATGTGGCGGCTACATGCCTTTGAACTATGTTACAATGAGTTTCAAAGGCCTATTTATTATGAGAAATAATGAAAAACCATAAACATCCAAAAATCTAACCCTAGGAGATGAAGCACTGAAGTATGGGCCTCGTTTGGGTAAATTTGTACATCAACTTCTCGAGGTTGTAACTTTGGCATATGACCTTCGTTTGACGTGTACAATACCTCGTTAGAAATATCTATCTGAGGACTACAAATTTTGAATGACCAATATCAGTAAAGGACCCATATTAGTCCTGGTATTCCCAAAAACGTCATTTAGGACCTCAAAACGACTCCAGAAGTTCAAGACCTGAAAACTGCCAAAAATAGTAAATTGTGCTACAAATAAGGAAACTGAAAAACTGAAAGAAACAATGGTTGGGGTCCAAGTGGAATAGGCAAGCGGCCACCAATATCCACCTAGATCATAGAAGGTGGCAATGCACCTCTCAAGCCCACATCAGATAAAAATCTAGTCATCTAGGAGAATAAAGGTAACAAAGCATATGCATTGATTTTTTCTTTTGTAAGTGAAGAAGAGACTCTTCATATTATTCTAATTACAAATTCTTATGATGCATTAAAGAGGTTGAAATATTTATATTCCTCACACTTAGAATTAGAAGTAATTTAGTTGATGATTAAGCTCTTCAAACTAGATTTGAAGGATGATGATCCCTTGGCCCTAACCTTAGAGATTAGAGATGTCATGAATGATTTAGAATCCACTAAAATTTAAATAGACATACCTCTCATAACCTTTTTTAAGGCACTCTATCATACATATTCTCATTATCTTGAATCCTTACAAGATAGTACCCAGGTTAAGGACGTTACTTTTGACACTTGTGGAGAAGTTTGTAGGATGGGAGAAATATTTGGGAAGAGGAAGACAACTTCTCAGTCCTTTGAAGAAGTAGTTTGACTTGCACATAAAGAGAAAAATTAGTCACAATATTATTATAGAGGAAAAGGTGGTAGAATAAGACATAGAAGGAAGAACAACAAAGGCAAGGGGGTAAACATCATCAAGGAGGAAAATATGATCTCCACTATATTAGCTATAATAGAGATGGACATGATGCATCCACATGCGAAATCCCTTTGGAAAAAATTAAGCAAGCCCAAAAAGAAGACAAAGGTAAATCATCAAATCCAACGAAAGGTAAAACAACTAAATCTAATCATTATATTATTTCCCATTGTAATATTAGAGTAACTAAAGATTTGTTTCATACTTCATTTGCTTCTTGGCAAGATGCATTGCTGCTTGATACATGTGTAACCTATGAACTTTCACAAGGACTTCTTTGAAGACTTCAGTAACAATGTAGATGAAGAATTATACTTTGTAGACAAGTCAAGCGTTAAGCCATATGGACTTGGAAACATAAGGTTTAAACCTCCTAGACTTCCTAACTTTCTTCTGCATGATGGTGACTCTACCTTTCAGAACTATGAAGAAACTTTTTATCCCTTGTTTACATTCACTAACAAGGACACTCCATCCATATGTTTGATGGAAAATTTGAGATAAGAAAAACATTATAAAACACAATTGTCACGACTTTAGTAGAGGAGGAAAGACTATTGGAGCTAGTACAAGGAACATCTTCTCATGAACACAAACTATCATACATTTCATAGTACAATGAAAGTACATTTTCATCCAGTCTTCTATGGCAGGGTAGATTTAGACAAATTAATTATGATAACCTTAATTTATTGAAAATAAATTTTCTTTCTAGTTTACCAACTATTCTAAGGAAACTGAAGCAATGTGATGAATTATTTTAGGAAAACATAGCAAACAACCATTTCATGATTCTATTTCCAGAGCACATAGAAATTTTGCATTGATTCATTCCAATTTGTGTGGACCTATACATGTTCCTTCTGCAAATGGAAATAAATATATGATGAATTTTATTGATGATTACACTTGAATGTGTCAGATATACCCGTTGAAAAGTAAATTCAATTTTTTTGAAACTTTCATAAAATTTCATGCATGGATTGAAAATGATGCACAATCACATATTTGTTCTCTTTGTACTAATAATGAAAAAGAATATGCTTCTAATTAACTTGAAAACTATGTTTTCCAATAGGGGATTCAATATCAAACAATTGTGCCATACAATGCTCAACAAAATGGCGTAGTTGAAAGAATGAATAGGATTATATTAAATATGGTTCGCTCAATGATTTTTTTCAAAGATGAAAAACTAATGTTTTGGGATGACGCAATTTTATGTGTAGTATATATAAAAAATATGTGTCCATCTCATGCTCTCAAAAACAAAACTCCTTATGGAATGTGGTATCGCCACATTCCTTCTGTAAGGCATCTCAATATTTTTGGTTCCACTTGTTATGCCTTAATTCTTAAAGAAAAAAGAAGAAATATTGATGAAAGGATTCAAAAGTGGATATTCTTGTGGCACTCAGATACCACCAAATTATATCTCCTCTATGATTAGGTAAATAAGAAGTTCATATTGTCTAGAGTCGTGATTTTTATTGAATCTTCCAAGAATGAAAGTCTTGTTGAGCGACGACATGGTCATTTGGATAGATTCCATCATGCAAAATCTTATCATGAATTTGATAATGAGATTCCACATCTTAAAGGGGGGATCTCTAGTTTGGATCAATATACGGAATCTCCTTCTAAAGCACTATCTCCCCTTCGTGAAATTCCAATCAATTCTTCATATCAGGAAGACTCTTTGAGTGATGTGATTGAGAGGATTAGAAAGCTAAATTTTAATGTTGCCTCATCTCAATCAGCATAGTAGCTTAGAAAATCTCAGAAAGGTCCTCAAAATGGCTCATTAAAACACTTGAAAGTGTTCATCCCAATGAGGTTGAAAAGATAGGAACTAGAAGTTCCACTAGACAAAATGGAGGTGATGTAGATGATTCTAATTTAGTTGATGAGATGGATGTTTATTATGAGTGTGAATTAAATTTGTGTATTAATTTTGAACCAACTTCCTTTAAAGAAGTTGCTTCTCATGATGAATGCAAAGAAGCAATGCAGAAGGAGTATGTTGTTCTCATAAAGATTGGAACATGAAAGTTGGCAGACTCTCCATTTGGAACCAAACTAATTGGATGCAAGCAAGTCTTCAAGAAGTATAAATAAGATAAATCACTTGACAATCACAAAGCAAGGATAGTGATAAAAGGATTTGCACAAAAATAATGTGTCAATTATCAAGATACCTTTTCCCCATAGTAAAATAGGTCAGCATCCAAGCTCTCTTTTCCTTGACAACTCATAATGGATGGAAAGTCCATCAAATGGACGTAAAAACTACTTTCTTGAATGAAAACTTGAAAGAAAATGTTTTTATATCTCAACCATAAGGTTTTGTTGTGAAGTGACAAGAATAAAAAATGTGCAAACTCATCAAACCCTTCCATGGCCTAAAACAAGTATAGCAAGTTTGGTACGAATTAACTCAACATTTTCTGGAATTAAATTTCAAACACTTTAATATTGATGATGAAACTTTATTTGTCAAGAAATTTGACAATTTTTTGTATATCTTGTGGTATATGTAGATGCTATGTTGATAACAGGGAACATTGAAAACTATATTGATTCCACATAAAGAATTGAAGAAAGGATTTGAGATCACAAATTTGGAACACCTTCATTACTACTTAGGCATTGAAGTAACCCAACATTCAAGATATATATAATTGTTGAACAGGTTTGGCATGGCTAAATGAAATCCTTTGTCTACTCTAATCAAAGAAAATCTGAATCTCACATCGATAGAAATAAATGAATTTGAGGATGCAACTAAGTATAGACATCTTGTGGGGAGTCTTATCTACCTCACTAGTATCAAGCCAAATATTTCATTTACTATTGGAATCATTTCCAAATTTATGCAAAAGCCTTGTGAAGGACATTGGTGTTGCAAAAAGAGTTCTGAAGTACTTGAAATGAACTCAAGGCTTTGGATTGAAATATTCATAAGTAGATGACTTCAACTTGATTGGATATTCTCATTTAAACTTCAATTGAGATAAGAAGAATGGAGTGCTTACTTTTGGCTATTTTATGAGTATTGGACCATAAAATAAAGGTAAGAGGCCATGACTTAACTCTTAGCGGTCACGCAAAGAGTTAGTTCCAACATATTCCACAATAGAGATAGAATATGTGGTAGTTGTAGAAGCAACCAAGAAAATTATGTGGCTCGGGAAAATTCTTGAGGATTTGCAGAAGAAATAACTTAACTCCACTCCTCTTTTGATTGACAATACTTATGAAATTAAAATGGAAAAGAATCAAAAATTCCATGATCAAACCAAACATATCAACATTCGACGACATGTAGAGGCCAAGAATATTCACCTACGATATTGTTCCGCAAATGAGAAAATTGAAGACATCTCCACCAAAGCACTTGGAAGATAAAAAGTTTGAAAGATTCAGAATGATGCTTAGACTCACAAACACCCTTTAAAATTAAGGAGGGGAATGTTAGAGACCTAATCCTCAACGATTAAGAGAAAAATTATAAATATGTAAATAGAGAAATTTGAATAGTTTAATAGGAAAATACCTTGACATCAGAATTCTAAGAGTCACTCCTCTTCATATATATAATTATGCTCCCATTAATATAAAATACACAATTTGGGAGTTACCCAATCCAACATGACAAAAGCAAATATCATATAATAATTTTATATAATTTGTTAAATTTTTATATAATATTTTGATTTTAATATTTATATCAACATATTTATTTATTAATATGATAAATTTCATATCGTTTTAAATTTAAATATCCATTTTATGTTAATTACATTTCTTTTAGTTTTATGTTTTATTACTGCTTAAATGACTGCGCATATTACTTTTAGTTGCATTGTAATGGATGTCATTTCTATTTATGTTTACCTTCCTTACTGGTTTTTATGTAGGGTTCGAAACACTTGATGATTGCATTTACTATTGTCTTAGAAAATCATGAAGGATCCTAGATTTCTGTCTGGAGTAGTCGGTTGGGCAATAGGCTTCGTAATGGGATTCATTTTTTAACATATCAAGATCGTCATTTCCTTCCCAGTACAGTTGAGAAAACTCAAAAATATGCTAGATAATTGTGCAAGGTCTCATGAAAAAAATCCCACTCCTCCCACAGACCTGAGGAAAGGGATTTTCCAAGAAGTATATGAAATCGTGAAATCGAGATGCAACTTATGTTGGTTTCACTTGATTCTTCATTATCGAATGTGCAAGAAGATCACGACTCTAATTTATGATATTGTGGTGAGTGGCTTTTTTCTTCTTTTACTTATTGTTGCAACGGTTACAAGTGAGAAATTACATGTGCACTGCGGAGGCGGCGATTTCTGCAAACGAGGTTCGCAGATCGAAATGGAACAAGATATTGTAGGGAAGGAATGTAACTGAGGTGATAGATTGCCCGACGTTGGCAACCAGATCCCGGTGACCCGGCCCTACCCTCCTCCTCCTGTCATCCGATGGGCCCCATTGAACACCGCCTCCTCGGAGCCCCCTCCTCCACCACTCTCCTCCCCTTCCCACAACCTTTGCCACCCTCCCCTGCCCAATCATCTGACACCCTATTCCGCATTAGATGTTTGATTCCACATTAAACCTCTGCTTTTGAACATTCCAAATACAAATTGTGTGCACAGGGACCATTCTTTAACCTATTGGTTTCATATTGTGTTCTTGGATCAATGAATCCCAAAATTGTATCTAGATCCTCTTAGGATCCATTTCATAAAAGTTTCTTGTGCTAAGGGAAATAGATCCCACTGTAAAACGCATCCTGAAAATAATTTCCAGATCCTACAATTTTGGGTTTTTTGAAGTTAAATTTTTTTTTGTTTCTTTGGCCATTTCACAAGATTTCAGACTACGAACTCCCTCGTCACTCCATCGAAAGCCACGAATGAGTTCGCCTAGCTATAAAAAAACCCTTCAGCATTAATTGGTTATCGAAGACCAATAGGTAGCCCAGTTGAATATCTCCTTTGGAACCTCCCTGTAGCAGTTGTAACAAAGGGAAAGTACAAAAAGTCATAACAATCCTAGAATTAACGGGAATGTGCTCCTCTCTTTCTATCACAACCAAGATTTTACGCAATTCCCAGCCTGCAAGTGTTGAAAAAGAAAGGGCAAGTTGAAATTCCCATTGATGCCCAACTCATAACCCAATATAATCTATCATTTGGTAATTAGCTGGTTAGTTTGAAATTCCTGTAACACAACCATGATTTAAGCATAACAAAGCAAATAATCAGTTGCTTCAAACTTGTAGGATCAAAAATAAATTCTAAGGAGAGAACTGACTCTATAGATTCATCACTTGCATGCCCAACAAGAAGTACCCGTTCCAACTTTAACAAATTCAATGATACAAAGTCTCCATCCACTGTCCCAATAATGGAAGTCATGGGTCCAACTAACCATACGTGAACTAGCATAGACCCTTGGCAAGAATGCCAAGAATTTATTGTTGCTTTTTATTTAGGCATCACCATTTCCATCTGGTTAAAGAAAGGTATAAAGTACAAAGTACAAAAGCTGGTGGTAATGTCTCCCATGTTTCCAAAAACTGTAACATAGGTAGAGGGTGCTTGCGCTCCGAAGGTAAAATCTATTCTCAGTGCTAGCAGGACAACCTCTGGGAACAACGAAGTGTAATGAATCATTCCATTATGTTATTCTTTTGCATATATTCTATAGCAACAAGGTTCATCTACTTGCAAAAGGTTCTACCACAAAGCTATAATATATAAATCCTAATATGGTTCCTAGACTTGAAAAAATATTCTCAGCAATGGCAAAGTAAATGCAGATGCAATATAAAACATTTTACAGAGTTCATTACTATCCTCCCAATATTTGGCTTGCAAGTTCTCAACAAAGACACCACAGGGTATTCCACCATTATGAAACTCATGGCAAAATTCTTTCAAACACTACCCAATGCTACCATAATGTTGCCTACATTCTATCCTTATAATTTGTAGTTGCTTAGCTCTTTTTGAATTCGTTCTTGACTCCCTTTCATCCCATCAATTATGATTCAAAAAATGAACATCAATTATTGCTCTGATTTAGAATATTAGATTACTGTGCTAAGATCCTCCTCAGATTAGAAACAAAATGCTTTCATTGTGCTTAAGGATTCATGAATTTTTGCAAGTAAAATGATGAGTTTTTATGTTAATTTTATGAAAAATTTAACATAAATAAGAGATTGAACAACAACATAAACATGTACAAAACATCATTAAAAAACACATTACAATAGGAACATGATAAAGGAGTTCACCCCTCCTAGTCTACATCTCCTTGGTCCAGCTTCCAATGGAGGCCTCTCTATTATGCTCAAAAAGTGTAAACAGAGAATGTTCACAATGCTCATATTCTTCTGAAACTAGCTCCAATGAGTCCAAAGTGTACAAAAATGGCTAATTAGCCTCTTTTTGCACCCAATTTGGTCGAAACTGAAGAAGTTATGACCTCTCCTAGTTTCTCCACTATTCGCTCCACAAATTGCACCAAATCCGGCATGATCCTACAATTTCACCCCAAAAGCGCTAACTGGAGAAAAATTCACCATGCAGCAGGCGAATTGTGGGACTATTAATTCTGCCAATAACCCCGTTAGCAGTTATAGAAAATGCCATAGTAAGCAAAGTGTGTTCACATGGTGTTTGGACTCGCAATTAGTGTTGGTTGTAATCTTAACTGTTTGTGTGTTATGGACGAGGTGGTCACATGGAAGGGTCGTCGATGGTTACGCTGGCAGTCTCCCCCCCGCCAACCTAGCGGTCAACATAGTTAAAATATAATCCGTCGCCATAGCTTGTTAAGTCACATGTTGTGGGCATAACGGTAAACCTTGGCACTATTATATGGGAGGTCATGGGTTCAACCTTGGCCTTTGACCTGTCTTGCCAACCATATTTTAGCCGACCATTAGGAGGACACATGGCGACCTCTAGCTTAGCCATGTGTCACCTCCTGATTGGCCCACACAACAACCCATGGACCAATAGGACGATGCCACCAAAATATAATATTCCACGGATATTATAGGAATATTTGGAGAATATTACTTTTTCCACCTAGGTTGTACAGATGCCCAATCAGCTCCTGCAAATTTTTTACATGTTTGAGAAAGTGAAAAAATAGCGTATCTAGGAGCATATGGTGTTTGTTTCACGTGAAACAAGTTGCGTTGGATTCAAGATGACGATCACTATGCGGTCGTTCAGGTTCCACATCATTATGAAAAATTTGATTTTTGAGCATAATTTTGAGCACTTGATCACTCCTCCCCACTGGAAGCCTTTTGCACCCCAAAAGATCACTTTCAATTATACAAAAAGTGAAGGTACAGTTCTCGCACCTTTCCAATCTCGATCCATTCATCACTAACTTGGAACTTGTGGTCTACACGATGCTTGTCGTGCCTTGCTTTCTACTTGCCTTCCCCCTTTTCAAGTTGTTTGTTCACTGTTTGATGTACCATTTGGAGTCATTCAATGAACTCTTTGGATTTGTCCATGTTACTATCAGTATCAACATCCTTCTTACCAAGATGATACAACACATGACGATGCAAATGGTAAACAAATTCCTCCACTTGATTCCCTTGACTCAAGCTTGAATGTACATCTTGAATGTATGTATTTTTCTGAACATAAATTTCATGTAAAAAAACTGATGCTTGAGGAAAGTAGTTATACAAACTATAGGACTAGAAAGTACATCAACAAACTTGTCACTTATGCCTTTCTTATACCTTTTGACCGAGTGGAATAGTAGAAGAAAACCCATCCAATGGAAGTGCCTTTGTCACTACAATTTAAACACTGCACCATTGAACATTTCTGAATGAAAATAAATGGGCTTACCATATTGCATAAATACTACGCCCATGGCAGAGTGACATACATCAACCTGAAACTTAAATGACTTTTTCAATTTTAGAAGAGTAAGTATAAATGTTGAATTGATCTTTTGTCTTAAAGCATCAAATGCCTCTTATTGTTTGCCTCCCCACTGGAAGACCTTTTGCACAACTTCCAAAGAATGCAAATGAGCTATAATAGAAGAAAAATTAACAAAATATTTCCTCCAACATTGGGTTGCTCCCAAAAAACCTCTTATCCAAATGACTATCTTGAGCATTGACCAATCCATAGTGGCATCACTCTTGGAGAGGTCTAACTTCAACTCACCTTCTCCAATATTCAAAAACAAATGTTCTTGACATATGACATCAAGTATTTTTTTCTCACACATGAAATGTTCATAATGAAATTTTTTGAAAATGAAAATGTCATCCAAGTAGACTATCACGTCTAGAAATGGCTTCAATACATCTTGCTTCATATGCATGAAAGTAGTAGGAGCATGGAAAATACCAAAAATCATAACAAGCCATTCAAACAAGCCTTGGTTGGTTTTGAATGTCGTCTTCCATGTGCCTCCTTCAACAACTCTACTTTGATGAAAACCATAGCTTGAATCCCATTCAATGAAATTCTTACCATTCTTCTTGGGCATTAAAACAAGAGGTGCACCAAATGGTAAAGGAGAAGGTCGGATGATCCTTTTGTTCAACAATCCTTAGATTTGTTTTGTTATTTCTACACTTTCCCTTCTTAACATACTGTGCATTTCAATGTTAGGAAGAAGACACTTTTGCTGCAATGGTATTTCATGTTGGATTCTCCTCTTGGAAGGAAATCCTTTTGCTTTCTGAAACACCTCATCATCATGATTAACTACATCAATCAAATAAGTTTTCAGTTTGAATTACAACCATCAAACGCTTCATAATCAATATCAACATTGGGATTGATCATAAGAAGCACTAAATTGTTACTTGAATTCACTAGTCTTTTCATTTTCCTTGCATTAACTAATGAAAGATTTAGTTTCTTGCGATGATCTCTCACAATATACTCCACATCATCCTTGAACAAGTGGTACTTGTTTTCATGACGATAGAAGACTTCTTTTCTATCGTAAAGGTAAGGACTACCCAAAATAATTTCTGACATATCAAGTGGTACAACATCTAATTCAACTTTGTCAATGAAGTTTGATGTGATTTCGAACTGAAGAATACATTTTCTTGTAACCTGTAAGTTTGTGACCTTGCATATCCAACCCAATGGATATGGCTTGGGATGTAAAATGCTTTCAATACTAAATTGTTTGACTAAGTCATTTGATATCAAGTTGTCTTGAGACCCACTATCAAAAAGTGTTTTGATTTTTGTATGTTTTGATATTACACTCACATGAAATAATTCAATCTTTGTTTCTTCATTTGGATTACTAGTGTGACAATTTGATATACTAGTGCTAGTAATGGATTCTTTTCCTTTTATACCCATGGTTGTAATTTTAGTTTCATCACCCTAATCGGATCCCAAATCCTCTTGAATGACGACAATTGTCTTTTCTTTTCCTTTGTTGTTGAATTTCTTTGGTTTCATTTTGGGATGAAGCTTCCAACAATGAATTTACATATTGTTTTCTCTCCTTTTTTAATGGATGCATTTTTCTTTCCCTTGAAACCCTTTTCTTTCTCTTCACCCTGAAATGGATTTTTACTACCTTCTTCTGGGGTGTTTTTCCCTCTTGTCTCAAGATGAGTGGCTTGCACACACACATCATCTAGATTATTGGGATTAAACATTAAGATAGCATGCCTAAGGTAACTATGTAAACCCCCTATGTACTTCAGCAATGTGTCTTGTCATTTCAAATCTACACCTAACATCAAAGACCTTTTTCTGAATCCTTGGGTGTAATCTTGCACATTTTGACCTTTGAGCTGTCTACAGTTATGCCAATTCATGATGGATTTCTACATATAAGCTAGAGGGTAGAATTGTCTATTGATTGCAGCAATGAAATCAATCCAAGAAACTAAGATCTTACTATGTTTTTTAATCTCCTCTTGCGTCTTTGATTCCCACCATATTAGTGCTACAACCTCCATTCTCAAGGAAGCTAACTGAATCATCATGCCATCCTCTTGAAGGTTTTTGAATCCAATTATCAAGCTTCTCTACATTCACTTCACCATTATACATGGGCAGATCAAATTTAACATCAAGTTTTTAAAAAGGTGATTTACCAGTTACTTTTGAAGTATGATGATGAGTATGAGTAAGGTTTATGTTAGTGGAAGAGGGTGGAGATGATGCTTGTGAAGAAGAATATGAAAAATATGGTGGAGAGGGTGTAGGTTTGTCTGCATTTCCATTACCTCCTCCTGAAGAGCCTTCTCCTTTGGGAGGTTTGGAACTTTCTCCTTGCAACCTAATATTCCTATATTTATAAAGAACCTTCACCATCTCTATCATATCAAAGAAAGCCTTTCTGAAGGTCTTCCAATCTTCTATCATGTTTGTAGGTTCTCCTTCATGAGACATGATCTTTGGAGTCTCAACTGTAACTTGAGGCTGAAATGGTGTTGGAGATTGTAGCAACCTTGCTCTCGTTCCCCTTGACCCAACTTTAGGGCTTCCAACCAACTTCCCTTCTCCTCTTTCGATTTTTACCTTGTAAGCATGACATAAACTTGCAAATAGTTAAATCCTTCTTTCACAAAGCAAACCTAATGCTCTAATACCAAAATAATATTATTTAGAATATTAGATTACTGTGTTAAGATCCTCCTCAGATTAGAAACAAAATGCTTTCATTGTGCCCAACGATCATGAATTTTTGCAAGTAAAATGATTAGTTTTTATGTTAATTTTATGAGAAATTTAACATAAATAAGAGACTTAACAACAACACAAACATGTAAAAAACATCATTAAAAACACATTACAATAGGAACATGATAAAGGAGTTCACCCCTCCTGGGCTATGTCTCCTTGACCTAGCTTCCAATGGCTTGGGCCTCTCTATTATGCTAAAAAAGTGTAAAAATATGTGTTTACAATGCTCAAATGCTTCTGAAACCTGCTCGAATGACTCCATGATGTCCAAAAATGGCTACCTAGCCTCTTTTTGCACCCAATTTGGTTGAAAACTGAAGAAGTTATGACCTCTCCTAGTTTCTCCACTATTCAGTCCACAAATTGCACAAAATCCGGCATGATCCTACAATTTCGCACCAAAAAGCGCTAACTGGGCGAAAATTTCACCTCACAGTGGGGAGAAAATGTAGGACAGTTAATTCTGTCGAGAACCTCACTGTCGGTTATAGAAAATGCCATGGTTAGAAAAGCGCGTTCACATGATGTTTGGACTCACTGTTAGTGTTGGTAATGATCTTAACCATTTGTGGGCTATGGACGAGGTGGTCACATGGGATGGCCGCTCGCAGTCTCCCCTGCCAACCTAGGTCAACATAGTTTAAATATAATCCACTGCCATAGCTTGTTAAGTCACATGATGCAGGCATAACGAAAAGCCTTGGCACTGTTGTATGGGAGGTCACAGGTTCGACCCCAACCTCTGATCTATCTTGCAAACCATATTTTAGCCGACCATTAGGAGGACATGTGGCAACCTCTGTCTTAGCCACCTATCACCTCCTGATTGGCCCACACAACAACACATGGACCAATAGG
>APFE031434068.1:111205-141513 GCA_000404065.3 Pinus taeda
AGTTTTTTCTATCTTTCTGATTTGTCCTGATGATGGACCCCCTTTGGGGTTTGAAACGTCGGCAGAATGAAATTGAAACTGTGGACAATCTGGATCATGAAGCTACAAAAAACTTCCACAGAGGCTTGAAATCCAACATAAATTCCCTGTACGGAGGGGAAACATGGAAAGAGATCTCATCTTTTCTCTATCTTTCTGATTTGTCCTGATGATGGACCCCCTTTGGGGTTTGAAACATCGGCAGAATGAAGTTGAAACTGTGGACAATCCGGATCATGAAGCTACAAAAAACTTCCACAGAGGCTTGAAATCCAACATAACTTCCCTGTATGGAGGGGAAACATGGAAAGAGATCTCATCTTTTTTCTATCTTTCTGATTTGTCCCGATGATGGACCCCCTTTGGGGTTTGAAATGTCGGTAGAATGAAATTGAAACTATGGACAATCCGGATCATGAAGCTACAAAAAACTTCCACAAAGGATTGAAATCCAACATAACTTCCCCGTACGGAGGGGAAACATGGAAAGAGATCTCATCTTTTTTCTATCTTTATGATTTGTCCTGATGATGGACCCCCTTTGGGGTTTGAAACGTTGGCAGAATGAAATTGAAAGTGTGGACAATCCGGATCATGAAGCTACAAAAAACTTCCACAGAGGCTTGAAATCCAACATAACTTCCCTGTACGGAGGGGAAACATGGAAAGAGATCTCATCTTTTTTCTATCTTTCTGATTTGTCCTGATGATGGACCCCCTTTGGGGTTTGAAACATCGGCAGAATGAAATTGAAACTGTGGACAATCCGGATCATGAAGCTACAAAAAACTTCCACAGAGGCTTGAAATCCAACATAACTTCCCTGTTCGGAGGGGAAACATGGAAAGAGATCTCATCTTTTTTCTATCTTTCTGATTTGTCCTGATGATGGACCCCCTTTCGGGTTTGAAACGTTGGCAGAATGAAATTGAAACTGTGGACAATCCGGATCATGAAGCTACAGAAAACTTCCACAGAGGCTTGAAATCCAACATATTTTGAGAATATTATGGGATTTCGAGAATATTTTGGGAATATTTCGAGAATATTTTGGGAATATTCTCAAAATATGTTGGATTTCAAGCCTTTGTGGAAGTTTTTTGTAGCTTCATGATCCGGATTGCCCACAGTTTCAATTTCATTCTGTCGACGTTTCAAACCCCAAAGGGGGTCCATCATCAGGACAAATCAGAAAGATAGAAAAAAGATGAGATCTCTTTCCATGTTTCCCCTCCGTACAGGGAAGTTATGTTGGATTTCAAGCCTCTATGGAAGTTTTTTGTAGCTTCATGATCCGGATTGTCCACAGTTTCAATTTCATTCTGCCGACGTTTCAAACCCCAAAGGGGGTCCATCATCAGGACAAATCAGAAAGATAGAAAAAAGATGAGATCTCTTTCCATGTTTCCCCTGTACGAAGGGGAAACATGGAAAGAGATCTCATCTTTTTTCTATCTTTCTGATTTGTCCTGATGATGGACCCCCTTTGGGGTTTGAAACGTCGGCAGAATGAAATTGAAACTGTGGACAATCCGGATCATGAAGCTACAAAAAACTTCCACAGAGGCTTCAAATCCAACATAACTTCCCTGTACGGAGGGGAAACATGGAAAGAGATCTCATCTTTTTTCTATCTTTCTGATTTGTCCTGATGATGGACCCCCTTTGGGGTTTGAAACGTCGGCAGAATGAAATTGAAACTGTGGACAATCTGGATCATGAAGTTACAAAAAACTTCCACAGAGGCTTGAAATCCAACATATTTTGAGAATATTATGGGATTTCGAGAATATTTTGGGAATATTTCGAGAATATTCTAGGAATATTCTGAGAATATTACTTTTGCCACCTAGGCTTTACGGATGCCCAATCAACTCCTGCAAATTTTTCACCTATTTTACAAAGTGAAAAGATCACGTTTCTGGGAGCATACGATGTTTGTTTCGCATGAAATGAGTTCTGCCGAATTTAGGATGACGAGTACTATGTTGTAGTTCAAGTTCCACACCATTATGACAACTTTGATTTTTAAGCATAATTTTGATCACCTGATCAATTATCGACATCAAACTTTATTGCCACCCTATATTTCATGTCAATGTATTCATGGTTTTAAAATATATCCAAGGGTAAACTGTAGTGTGTCAAAATATATAATGGAAGAAACATCAATATTTTAGGGTGAATTACAGTGTGCACTACACCTCTCGACAATTTTAGGATGAATCTCCATTTGAACATTTTAGGATGGAGTTAGACATGTAATATTAACTATATTGATTAGGGTTGTAAAAGTATTTTTCTAATATATGAAATATTTATTGTTGAAGTAGATTTTATTGGCTGAATTTTAGAAGAATGTATTACAATATCAAACTTCACCAATTGAAAATTTTAACATCTCAGATTTCATTAAATGGAAAAATTTCTCCCACAAAATATCCATTGATCAAGAATACATTATTTGCTACTTAGTTGGTTGATAGCTTGAACAAACATTAGAGTCACATTTAAACCAGTAGACTCTTTCAACCTTGCAAAAAAATAAAATCCCACATTTCTTCTTGAAGTGGAAAACTATGCATTTGTTCATAAATTTTCAATATCAGAAGGCTACTAACAAGATTCTGATATAGAAAAGCATTCTATACACTTTCCTTGACCAGATTCAACTGCTAAGTTTGAAGATAAAAAATCTGAAGCATAAGCAGCCAACATGGATCACAACTGATAAAAAACAACACAAATAACAATTGGTCAAGAGATTGACTAACTGTAGCCAAAGTGTCCTATGAACGATCAAATTTGTAGGTGGGTCAAAATTGTAGATACCATTACCAATGAAGAAGGTGCCTGTTGGGTCCCCTGATTAATCAAATGACCTATACTGAAACAAACGGTAATGTGATTCTAGTGGGTATACCACAAAAACTGAAGCAAGCACATTAGTTGTTCACTCTATAACCTTAAGCCAGACAAAGCATTGCTATCAAACTCAAATAGCTAGATAGGAAGTAAAATTTTTCAGGTTCATCTCCAAATCCTTGCACTACTCGAGGAGATATTCTTTCTCAAGACCTAATGTTAACATACTCTAAGTTAAAGTACCTCCAAGAAAGCATTTGTTCGTTCGGATATTTAGTTGTGCTTGGAGAGGACATGTGCATCATTGAGAACCAAATCTATAAAGTGAAATGTCATTTTCATGGTTTTCTCTGACTATTAATGTGATAGGGAGGTGAAACATCCAAAAGAAAGTGACAGTAGGCATCCCATATTAAAGCAACTTCCAAGCTGAAGACAAATAATGCATCGTGCATACAAAAGTTGTTCTAAAATGTAGCACTGTGCATATAAGTATTTCTAAAATGTGCCACTAAGACTTATCACAATCGTATGCATATAAAAATAAAATAATAAATTACACCTCATCCACAAAAATTACATAAAAATGTGCGATGTCGTGCAACAAGGTAAACAATTAAAACATTAAACATTGCAACATCAAAGAAAGATCTGGCACAAGTATTTACTTCCAATTTTATGAAGAAAATTTCTTGCGGGACATGGGAGTGGACCAAGAGGATTGCGGGTTTAATTTGGTGTGGGAATGATCCTTTCTTTAAGATGCCAAATTTGGCATGTTTTCTTAATGTAGCACAGGTGTTGTAGTTTACCAGAGAGAAAAGTACTTCTCCATAGATCTAAGATCAAGAAATGCAAGTTATGCAACAAATTATTTCACACAACCTAAATAGTCAAATCTATAACAAAAATAAGGCATGCTAAAGCAAGCTTGAAAATTACAAAGAACTTGTTGTTAAGTGAGTAAAAGAGGGGTATTCCATTTAATAAAATAGAAACATGCAACTATCTTTACCTATTGCAAGCACCTGTCTAGTGCATTGTTATCAACGACACACTTGAACTTCATCAACTATGTTTCACTCCCTATTACTGAATCTTACGAGGTGCATTTGGAAATATGTTACAAAGGACCGTATTGACCACTAAATATGTCACAATTGTAGTGTCAAACAATTTTTAAGATCTCATGCAGTAGTTTATTGGCTTCTTCATGTCTGCCTTCCTTGCATATTCCATCCATGAGAATGCTATATGTAATCATATTAGAGATATGACCACTATCTATCATCTGTTTAAATAACTGGATCCCCTCCTTAAGATTACCCACTTTGCAAAGTCCAACCATCAATGTGTTATACGTAACAACATCACAACTCAAACTCTACTTTAGGATCTCATGGAAGATTTGCATAACTTTGTTTATCCCGTCATGCTTGCAGAACCCATTTATTAATGTATTATAGCTAACTATGTCAGGCCTACAACCTTTCTTTGACATTTCTAGAAGGAGTGACTCTGCCTTCTCTAGATTACCCACAATGAAAAACCCATTTATTAGTGTATTGTATGTGATTTCATTAGGCTGATAACCTAGCTTCTTGAAGCTTACCTTCTTTGCAAAAACCATCAATAAGCGCATTTTACGTGACAACATTAGGAAATATGTTTTTTCCAAACATTTCATGGAAGAGATTCATTGCCTCTTGCAACTTGCCTTCTTTGCAAAAACCATCAATAAGCCCATTGTACCTGACAACATTAGGGCATATGATTTTGATGGCCATATCATGGAGGAGGTCCATATACTCTTCCAGCTTGCCTTCCTTGTAGAAACTATTAATCAACCCATTTTAAGTGACGACATTAGGGCATATGTTTTTGTTGGTAATTTCATAAAGGAGCTCCATAGCCCCTTCCAGCTTGCATTCCTTGCAAAAATCATCAATAAGCCCATTGTACGTGACAACATCAGGGCATATTTTTTTGTTGGTCATATCATGGAGGAGCTCCTCAGCCTCTTGTAACTTGCCTTCCTTGCAAAAACCATTAATAATCCCACTTTATATGACAACATCTAGGCATATGTTTTTACTGGACATTTCATGGAGGACATCCATCACTACTTGCAACTTTCCTTTTTTGAAAAAACCATCAATAAGCGCACTGTAAGTGATAACATTGGGGCATATGTTTCTGTTTTTCATTTCATGGAGGAGATCCAAAACCACTTGTAGCTTGCCTTCCTTGAAAAAAACGTCAACAAGCCCATTCTAAGTGACAAAATTAGGGCATATGTTTTTGTTGGTCATTTCATGGAGGAGCTCCACAACCTCTTCCATCTTGCCTTCCTTGAAAAAACCATCAATAAGCCCATTGTACCTGAAAACATTAGGGCATATGCTCTTGCTGGTCATATCATGGAGGAGCTCCACAACCTCTTCCAGCTTGCCTTCATTGTAGAAAGCATTAATAAGCCCATTTCCCGTAACAACATCAGGGCATATGTTTTTGTCGGGCATTTCATGGAGGAGCTCCAAAGCCTCTTATAGTTTGCCTTCCTTGCAGAAACCATTAGTAATCCCATTGTAGGTGAGAAAATCAAGCCATATGTTTATGCCGGGAATTTCATGGAGGATCTCCATAGCCTCTTCTAGCTTGTCGTCCTTACAAAAACCATCAATCAGGGTATCATATGTAATAACATTTGGGTTATGCCCTTATTTTAACATCTGATACAATAGCTTCTTGGCCTCTTGGAGCTTACTTTCTTTGCATAGTCGATCCATGAGCATGCTAAATGTGAGTGTATCGCGCTAATAGCCTTTTTGCAACATAATAGCTATCAACGCAAACACTTTGCGGGTTTCCCTTGTCCTGTAGAGCATATCTATTAGGGTATTATAAGTAAAATGATCAGGAACTTGTTGTTTTCTCATCATTTGGTTGAAAATCTTGATATATTTCTCGATTCTTAACTTCCTTCAATGCCCTTTGATGAGGGTATTGAATGTTACAACATTTGATACATACCCATGTGATTCCATTCCTTCAAACACTTTTAGTGCATTATCCAATCTACATTTTTGAAGGTGACAATTGATTATGGTGTTCATAATTATGAGATCTGGAAGAATGTATGTGATTTGGATTTAAACAAGAACACAACAAATTACAGAGATAACCATAAATACCGATATGTAGCATAAATAATACTTCATTTCATTAATGTAAAATACCGAAATATGCTTACAAACAGAAATGGAAATAAACCAGCTAGGACGATGGTAGCTTATCTCTGAGAAGAGATGTGGCAGCTGCATGCCTTTTGACTATGTTACAATGAGGCTCAATGGCCTATTTATTGTTGAGAAGTAATGAAAAACCCTAAACATCCAAAAACCTAACCCTAGGAGATGAAACGCCACACTGTGGGCCCTGTTTTGGGTAAATTGGTACATCAACTTCCCGGGGTCGTAACTTTGGCATACGATCTCCGTTTGACATGCACAATAGCTCGTTAGAAAGATCTATCCGAGGAATACAACTCTAGGAAGAGAGATTTCGGTCCAAAAACCCATGTTACTCCTAGTTTTCCCAAAAAACGTCTTTTAGGACCTCAAAACGGCTCCGGAAGTTCAGGACTCGAAAAACCGCTAAAAATAGTAAACTCTGCTACAAATAAGGAAGTTGAAAAACTGAAAGAGAAAGTTGAGGGGGTCCAAGTGGGATAGCTGGGTGGACACCAACATCCACCTAGATCATTCTTGCCCCCTTAGGAAGGAATGGTCCCCATTGCGTTGAGTTCCTCCATCTGCTGAACTTGGTCCCTAATGAGTTGTTCTATAATCTCGAATATGTCCAGTAATGGTGGGAAGCATGGTGGAGGGTGGTACACATTGAAAAATTGGTGTAGGTGAAGGAATGAGGGAATGTTGTACTCCAAATAATTGTTTCCCATAGCGTTGGTAATGGTGCAAGGACCATGTTGGAGTGGTATGAGCTTCTGATGGGTTCTGGTAAGGCATTCTTTCTGCAGATGCAACGAGACTTTGTCGCCTACTTGAAACTTGTGTGGTACCTAATGCTGATCATGTCATTGCTTGTACTTGGCTTGTTCCAGAATGGAGCAGGGATATGGCAACCAATTGGGTAGAGGTGCTCTAGGAGTCAGATCGAATGAATGCTTGTCCTAACAGTGCAATGGTGCCCCTATGGGTGAGGAGAAGATGATCGTATCCATCTGTTGCTACTATCACTGCTACATGGAGGAACCCTTCACAGGGGTCATGGATGTGGCGACAACCTTCCCCTTCCATTGGGAGCGAACTAGACAAAAAATGAATTTCCTAGTCTGGGAGACGATCTTGCTGCATTTCTTAGCAAGATATCAAAGAGGTGGTGGTAGGTGGGGCTACCTACGGTATCCTATATAATGAATTACCCAAAGAAATAATGACATCGTGAGGCCTTGACTCATACATAGCGTGTCGCCTCCACAAGTATGGTTGGCTTAATAATACATCACAAACATCAAGAGGTGTAACATCACACAATACCTCATTTGTGAAGGGCTTGATGCTGTAGGGAAGGCGGCACTGGTGGCAGACTTATAAATCTCGTCCTTGGTGAAGCCACTAGATACTGTATGGTTGCAGGTGTGATGTAGTTGGTAGGTTTAACTGCTTCACGGCCTCTACTAAAATGAGGTTCTTCTGTCTCCCACTGTCAACAATGAATTGCATCGGTGAGCCCTTCACCCACATTTGTGAGTCGAAAACATGCTCCCCCTCCTCTGGATTGTTGGGCTCATTCATCTTGATCTTGGCGGTGGCAACAGTGGTGCTAGGCTCCACATCAATGATCTTCTTTCTTTGTGATTCCCCTTGTTGGGTTCTGACTCAGGGTGGGAACATGTATCTGATTCTAAAGCCTTCAACTTGGCCACCAACGACTGCTTGGTCCAACACTCACTTGTGTTGTGAGTGGGGCTCTTATGGAAGTCACACCACTTTCCTGTGTCCTTCTTCGACTTCGTGGTGTTGTTATTTTCTTGTGGCTTCGACGAGTTGTCTTGGGTTGCCCCGTCTTGGCTTTTCCCTTGGTTCTGTGGTTTAGAGAAGCCTTTCCCTTGCTTCGGATTCACAGATCCAAAGTCTCACTTCTTCTATTTAAACTTTTTCCCGAGCTTGACAGTGTATTGGTATGTCATGCCAAGAATAGAAATGTTCAAGAACTCCATCTCTTCCTGGATGTAACTGTGTAGGCAGTGGCGGTATTTGAGTACCAAATGTAACTTAGAATCCTTTATACCCAACTTTGTGCAAAGGGTATGAAAAATATATGTGAACTCCCGCACATCTTGGTCCCTTCCCTACCACAGCGTGGTCCACTTTATGTATTTGTCCTCATAGATTTTGACAGGGTAGTACTTCTCCTTGATGGCATCCAAGAATGAATTCCAAGTGAGTGTGGCTAAAAATAGTGAGCTCATAATTTCATCCTTCTGCTCGCAGTTGGTTTCTCACTAGTCCTTGACGTGGGGGTCTACCTTGAGAAGTGCAAAAGTGATCTTTTGCTGGCTGGAAAAATTATGAACAGAAAAATACCCTTCTAATAGATTTAACCATTTATCTACAGCATCTGCATCTATCTGACCATCAAATATGGGGATTTCAAAATTAACTTGTACCTTAAAGGGTGTGGCGTTTCCAGAGTAGCTACTGGAAGTAGCTACGTCGACCATGGGTAGCCGCTGAAGGATCTGGGAAAAGTTTTCCATCATCGCGCTCCTTTGGCGCTTGAGGGCTTCTTTGAGCAAGATTTGATTGGATATCCTACCCCCTCGTCTTTCTTTTCATCCACCATGGGAGTCCGTCAGGATTTGCAAGGCTGGTCTTACAAAGGTTTGGCCAGTTCAAGCCCTAACTCCTTATATCCCGACCTCCTTGGGGACATGCAAAGAAAAACAAGGAAAGTGCAGACCCACTCTGATACCACTGATCCAGATTTAAACAAGAACACAACAAATTAAGAGATAACCATAAATACAGAGATGCAACAGAAATAATACTTCATTTCATTAATGTAAAATACCAAAATATGCTTACAAACAGAAATGGAAATAAACCAGCTAGGACGATGGTAGCTTATCTCTGAGAAGAGATGTGGCAGATGCATGCCTTTTGACTATGTTACAATGAGGCTCAATGGCCTATTTATTGTTGAGAAGCAATAGAAAACCATAAACATCCAAAAACCTAACCCTAGGAGATGAAACGCCACACTGTGGGCCTCGTTTTGGGTAAATTGGTACATCAACTTCCCGGGGTCATAACTTTGGCATATGATCTCCGTTTGACGTGCACAATAGCTTGTTAGAAAGATCTATTCGAGGAATACAACTCTGGGAAGAGCAACGTTGGTCCACAAACCCATGTTGCTCCTAGTTTTCCCAAAAAACGTCGTTTAGGACCTCAAAACGGCTCTGGAAGTTCAGGACTCGAAAAATCGCTAAAAATAGTAAACTCTGCTACAAATAAGGAAGTTGAAAAACTAAAAGAGAAAGTTGTGGGGGTCCAAGTGGGATAGGTGGGTGGACACCAACATCCACTTGGATCAGTATGCTTCAATCATCGACCTATAAACAAACAATGCAGATTTATGTCAATTTCGTCGAAGTAGGGTACCTAACAAAATATTACATGTGAGGAGAGTGGGGATGGACTTAGATTTAGGTGAAAGAAGATGTTGGAATTCTTGCACTGCCTCTTGAAGCCCATTGGTGTGACACAATGTTTTAATGCACGCATCGACAGTGGCTTTGAAAATGTGGAAGGAGAATTGGGCAACTGAAAGCATTGTCCTCCTCGCAGTTGATGTCATGGCCATTGTGTAAGTTTGTCGGTGTAAGTTGTAACATCTTCTCCCAAAAACCATAAAATAGATTGAATTATTATTAACATGGCGTTGGGTGATCAGGCAAGGGAAGATGGCAGAGGGTGTGGACAAGGGAGGAGGGTGGCGGAGGAGAAGGGAATGTAGGGAAGTGACATTCAGTGGGGCCTATTAGGTGACTAGAGGAGGAGGGTAGGGAGGGATCTCCAGGATCGGGTCTTAGGCATAGGGGGAACTGTAACCTCAGCTTCATTCCTTCCCTACAATAGCTTGTTCTAATCGAAACCTACATTTGAGAAGAAGTTTAGCTATATGAATTTCCTATCTTGGTGTATAGGGGTGGTTGTGGGTGTTGTGACAACTCCCATTGGGATGGTCATTATATGTTGGATTTGCGAGGCGAAGGAGAAGCTTGTGAAAGAGGGTCACTAGTCCATCTCCAAAGTTCCAATAGAGGTAAGCATCAAAAAACCAATGTCGTAGTCTAATTACAGTTATATGTTTTAAAGTTTTTTGGGGAATATTTTTTAGCTCAATAGGTAGGTTTGGAATGGGGTAGAAAATTATTGGAATAATATGTTTGATCTATGAATTCTAAACCATTATTTTTTTTTGGGTTGAATTTATTTATACATTTAGAAAAAAATACAATTTGAAAACAATCATTTCACAAAATCAAGTCAAATTTTTGAAAACCTAGAATAATTAGACAACGCTAGTGAATGTGATGGTCAAATCCTTTAGATTGTCCTTACTAAGGTGTGATTTCTTCAAGTAAAAAAAATAAAAATAGATTATGAATTTCTATATTCTAATTGACTCGATGTGTTCTTGGATGAAATATTATGACTTGTTATATTCTAATGGACTTGATGTGTTCTTGGATGAAGCAATTCGATTTCTCCAGGTGCAATTTCTTCATTGGTTCCTTCATAGTTCCCTCGTAGATCACCTTTGTTCCTTATCTCATTTCGAGAGGACCAGCATTATGAACCAGCGTCTAGGAGCATGGGTCAAGGAGGTCAGAGCTGAGGAACATGACTAAATAATATGTTTCTTTGAGATAGTGGAAACATATATTGATTTTTTCGCAGGTTTTCTCTAATCAGAGGCCAAGATAAGGGTAAAAATTGTGATTCAGTTTCCTAAGGATGAAATAAAGCACTGAGAAAGCTTAGAACCTTTCATTGGTGAATGTGGAGGAGTGAGGAGCCAGGATGGAACAAGGAAATAGGATGAATCAACACTAGTTTTCTGATGGAACAAATCACCATATACCTAAAATTCCACATTGCTTCGAGGCTGGGAATTAATGTATAATGTTTACAACATTTTTTTGTTGCTGCTAAAGTGATTAACATATAGGTCAGAATATCTACTACATACATTTCAACTAGTCTTTCAACCCAAGGGGACCTATGACACAAAGTTTTAAAAGGACTATGGATGAGGCAGAAGAACGGTTAATGGAAGCATAGAATAACTCTGGTTTTCAATGCATACAACAACTTGACATCAGTAAGAAAGGGGAGACAACCTTTAGTGATACACACAGTTATATGTTTCTAAGAGACGTCAGGTCTAGAGGTGCCACACACTCCTACAAAGGATATTTTTTCACATTTGACTATCATGGGAGCTAGAAAGGTAAGAAACCATTACTCCGGGAGATAATTAACATACAAAAGGGTTGAGTAATCATTTTCCTAAAGAGATCATAGTAGCCATAGGTCAAAGAGATTCAGGAATAATAACAACATTTACAATACAGATAACGAGCACAACTCTTCAATTTGTTTATGGAGCAATGGGAGACAAAACAAAGATGCTTAACAACACATGCCTGAAGAAAAACTACGTTTGATGAATATGTTTTCCACATGTATGAATTACAGGTTTCCAATGAATGATAAAGGGGATTATTCCCAGGGACTTTCAATCAGTTCTCCAATATCAGACGAAACCATAGGAGATAAGATCTTGGGGACTTTTGTCATCAACTAACCTTTTTGAATTGCATGGATTTGAGCCATCATAGTTGTTATGAATTTCCTTTAATCCAGTAGTAGGAATGTAGGATATTGGATCAGATTTCAAAATCTCCTGAGAGTGCCACATTTACAAGGTGGGAGGCTCGAGGCATACTCTCGTTAGACTTTCCTTTCTTCAGCATACTAGACATAGTGGGGTTTTTTTTAGGGACCACATGCAGTGACATTTCCCTATTGGTGTTGGAAGGGGATGAGATGGAATCAATCCTTGGAAATTTGTTGGGGTCTCTTGTTTAGTCGGATTACATTGTTGAAGGGGGCCCATGGAGGTCTGTCACTTCCATCTGCTGGACTCTGGCATGGGGCATCTGTAAAACATGCACGAGTTGTACACACTCTCCCCTGAGACACTGATTGATGTCATGGTTCAGGATGAATGGGATGCAAAAACACACAAGGGTTTTTTGCATTCTGCATCTCCTTTTTATGGCAAGACTAATGTATGAGTTGAAGCAATTACAATGCCCCACTGTGAAGGAAATGTTCATAATTAATCACAGATTCATCCAGACAAACATAGAGGTAAAAAGAAACCTCTCAAGGCAATGATCAATGGACAACTGTTAGCCATGGAAGTTGAGTCTTTCTAGGAGAGAATTTCAAGGATCAAATATAGGGCATTGGTGGGATGGTGGCACCATTTACAGATTTCAGGTGAACATGTTAAAGCATGGGTGGAGAGTGCAGCCCCCTTTGAAATATCGCCCGAAGGTCAACACCCTCTTCAACAGGTGGATGGTTTTTCATTTCCTTAGCCATGATGGTACATAGTAGATTTTGTACACTCCATGGGTAAGAGGCAGAAGTTTTTTGACCCTTCAAAAATGGAAGATGGGCTTTGACCCCTTCACAGAACCGCACAGGAGAAATTTAATTTGGGAAACAATTCTTGGATTTATGTTATATTTATGGAATTTGGTGGTGATTAAGGCGATTGATAATCATTTGGTACACTTCTACTACTAGGATGAAGGAAGATTTGGTCAAATTGATAGGAGAATGGCGTGGGTTTTGTTGGAAGTGGATTTCAACAAAGGCTTGCTAGAGGAACTAGAATTACGATGGAGTACATCTGCAGTAAGGCTCAATGTGGATTTATGGAAGGTGTCTTTCTTCTACTTACAATGAAATGAGCCAGGACGTTTGATCTCAACATGCTTGAAGACGCACACTTTCTGAGGTTGTGCTAGACTTCAAGAAGTTCATGAGAATTCATCAGAGAATAAGGAAAATGCTCCATCAAGAAGAACTACCCTGACTTAGCCTCTTTCTCCAAGTAACCCACATTCTCCAAAAATGTCATGTCCTATGTTGTGCTTGATAAAAATGAATGTGGTTCTTTGTGGGTATGCGTCAAAAGGGGGAAGATTCCCTATCTTATTTACATGAGCCCCAATATTGGGCATATCCTCATAGAGACCAAATTATCCCCCAAAACCTCCTCTGCCATCATCTGTTGGATATTTCCTGGGGTTTTGAGAAACATCCTAATCTATTTCTCCATAATTTTTCTACGAAATAGAATTCTTGTGTCTTATTCTCACGAAGGCAAGGGCCTCATCACTTGCAACCCACGACTATTGGGGATTTTTTGGACTTATCCCCAGATTGAGACCTAATTTCACTTTCACAATCCGCATCCTCAAATATCGAACCCCTTTATATTGTTCAGTCCTTTTTCATTCATCCAGGGCCAAGGAGAAACCTCTTCCCTAGAAGGCTGATCCTAAATAGAAAAAGAAAACCCCTAAATTTAAAGAGATCTATGTTTGTAATTTCATGAAGCCAAAAAAGAACCTACGAATGCAATACATGAGAAATCAATGCCTATAAGTTTAAAGTTTTCATAAGAGAATTTAAGTGACTCTTGGGTCCTTAGAGTGGGAAATCCCATTACAAGGGATCATTCATGAATTTGATTCCCATTAACATCAAGGTCCTTGGAAAAACCCAAAAAATATTCTCTCTGCGTGGTCTTATTAAGGTGCATGACCCGATTATCATCCTCCTTTAGGAGACTATGTGTTCGCATGATAAGACTTGGGATTTTTTATTATCCATTTGTCCAGATTGGTTTGTATGTGCTTCTAATGCCACCAGACATTCAGGTGGCCAGGGTGTTATGTGGAACCCCAAGGCCACTACACTTCAAATATACATCTCATTTGCTGGGATTTTACTTATAGATCACCTAAAGGGGTCAATGCACAGATTTCACATCCTAAACATCTATGCAACATACTTTGGAAGGAGAAAATTCTAGGATTAGGTATTACAATCTGGCATTCTTGGGCTGGACTCACTAATCACTGTAGTGGACCTTAACTTTTATTTTGGGAAGGGATTCACATGGCCTTTAAGATGTGATCTTGATCCTTGTCACCCCCACTTGGCAAAATGGCGCGTTGGGGATGAGGGCATTTCTAAGAGGTTGGATCATTTCATAATCAATTAGTATATCTTAGGAATCACTACCAGGATTATATAAAAGATCATCCCATATTTTGTATCAAACTACCTGCCGATCATGTTGACCTATGAAGTAGTCGCACTAAAGAGACAACATCCATTTAAATTCATTACAACATGGTTGAAAGCTCCAGCTTTGGTGACATTAGTATCCAAGGTATGGAACCAAATCACTCCTCACCCAAGAGAGAAGATGGGCTACATATGCCATAAGTTGAGGGTCCTCAAAAAAGAAGGCATTAAATGGGTCGGGAATGAGAAGAGGGCCAAAATCAAGATGCTAGTGGATTACGAAATGAAATTGGGTTACTATAACGACCCCTTTTACCCTTTATATTTCTTTGCAACATATAGGGAAAAAATCTTGAAACTGGAGGGTGAAAAGAGGAAAAATATTTTGGAGGAGGAAGTGGAATGGAGGCTTAAAAGGCGCATTCTATAGGTGAAGGCGGGGAACAAAAACACGAAATTTTCCCACATGAATGCAAACAAGAGGAAACTAAAAACCTCTATCAAAATTATTAAGGATAAGGAGAGTAATGTGATAAACACATAGTCAGATATTGAAGAGGAGGTTGTCAATCATTTCAAAAGAAAATATGAAGAGCAGACAAATATGCATTCCCCTCAAATGAATTTCATCTCAAATTTACGTGTCATGTTCACTGAAGAAGATAATGTTATCCTGGGGCGGCGATAAATTAAGAGGAATTGATAACAATTTTAAAGGCATGTGCAAAGGACAAAAGTCCAGGTCTAGATGGTTGGGGAGTTGAAATCTTCATACATTTTTTGGAATTGATGTTTCCCGATCTCCTTGCAGTGGCAGAAGAATCTAGGACCAAGGGTTACGTTTTGGGCTCCATGAATGTCAATTTCATTGCATTGATAGCCAAAAAGGATTCTCCTTCATTTTGTAATTACATACCCATTTCATTATGTAGTATTGTATATAAGATGATCTCAAGGTTGATATCTACCAATATTAAAAGGTCTCTTTCTAAACACATCACTTCAGAACAATTTGGTTTCTTGGATGGAAGGCATATACAAGATGCCATAGAAATTGCACAAGAATGCATGCACACTGTTAAAACACGTAGGAGAAAAGCATGCATGCTAAAGATTGATCGGGTAAAGGCATATGATTGTGTAGATTGGAAATATATGAGGCTAGTGTTACACAGGGTTAGCATTGACCCCTTCAGCATTAAATAGATTATGGCATGTATCACCACCACAAATTATGCAATCCTCATAAACGTTTCCCCCACAAATTTCTTCAAGGCTTTCACTGGCTTGAGACAAGGTTTTTCATTATCCCCACTCCTATTGCTTCTTATCATGGATTGGCCAAGTTGTCGGATACGGAAAACGAGGAGTCATGGTTTACTATTAGGTTTACAAGTATCTAGAAACATCCATATCACTCATTTGATGTTTGTAGACAACTTGTTATTTATGGGAAGTTCAAACAGACAAGAATGGGAGCACATTTATCAAATTATGTTTGAATTCGAGGAGGCCACGAGACTGATAATGAGAAAGACAAAAACAGTTCTAGTTTTTACGAACCTAGAGGGCAGTATGAGTAGGGAAATATGCAACCTATTTGGAATATGTCCCACTCATCTTAATGGAGGCCTCACATACTTGTGCTTTAGACTAAAACCAAATAAATATGGAATAAAGGAATGAGACTGGCTAATCGAAAGATCTAAAAAGAAATTTTCAAGATGGACTCTAAAATGGTTGACCATGAGAGGGCATCTGACTCTCATTTGGTCGGTTCTACAAAACATCTCCATATACTGGATGCACGTGTTCATGTTACCTAAAACCATTGTGTAGAAGGTGGATTCTACCATGGCTATATTTTTATAGTCAAGCCTCTACTAAGAGAAAAAGATTCATTTGGTAATATGGGAAAATATATCGAGGCCTGTGGATCAGGGCATGTGGGACATTTTGGAGATACACCATTTTAATAGGGCCCTGATCATCGAAAACATGTGGAGGGTGGTGTCAAAAGAAAACATATGGTCCAGGGTTATAATAGAAAAATATATGAATGTACATCATTTTACCATATGGATCAGGGATGAAGCCAAAGGACAGAAGGGAACTTCATATATCTGGAACAACATGTTAAAGAATTGTAATTGGATGGTGGGTTTTCTGAAATGGAAGGTAGGAAACAAAAAAATGATTGAGATTGGTTTGGATGCCATTAATGGAATCATGAGGAATCACTCTTTATCTACGTACATAATACATTCCCTCCATAATAGGGATATCAAATATATATCTCAGATCAAGAAGGACCACAATAATTTAACTTTCATACAAAACCAGTATAGGGCGACAAATTTGGATTTCATTGGAAATTAAGCAATTGAATGGGAAGCATACACCAACAAATTACAAGAAACAAGAATATGCATTACACAAAGGGAGGATAGGATGATGTGGGATGGTCGGTATAAGAAAAAAGAACCAATGGTAAAAGAGATATATCATAATATTACAAAATCAAACGAAAGTTACACTAGTTTCAAATGGCTCAATATTACTTGGAAGCATGGAAAACCTCAGAAACTCAAATGTTCCGGCTGCCTAGCCATTCATGGTCGTATGCTCACATGGGACTAGATACAACATATGGGTTTCAACGGTCCCAATATTTATCACATGTGTAGAATGGAAGCCGAGAATGCAAATCATCTGCTATTAAGATGTCCTTTTGCAAGGGTGGTATGGGATGGAGTGTTGGATACACTAAACATTGGCACACTAAAGGTGCACATAACACTGGCAAAATGTATGGGACATTGGATTAAAAATTAGACATCACACTGTTACCTTCCATTCTTCATTATATGGGCTATTTGGAGGTTCAAAAACTCTAAATTTTTTGAGATGAAAGAGCTAGTGGTCAGAGAAGCCACTCTTCAATCTGTGGCATACTACGAAGAATGTGGAATCAAGACAAAAAACACACAGAAAAAGAATTCCCAAAATAAAGAATATTAGAAGAAATTTCCTCTTATGTTTTTTTGATGGGGCCTGTCAACCGAGGAAATGTGATTGTGGGGCATACGTCATAATTGAAAATGGTCATTTCTATCACTACTAGTGGGAGGGGGGTACAGGGACAAATAGAAGGGTTGAGATAATTGCACTATAGGGCATCCTTGTAATGGAAAAATGGTTGATTCTGGATCATATACAAATTTATGGGATGCAAAAGGAATTATAGACTCGGTAAAGGATTATACAGTTTTTAACCCTCCAATTTTGTCAAACTGGATGTCATGCATGAAGACACTAGCAAACTCCTTTTAGGACATCCCTTTCCAACACATATATAGAGAACAAAATACGATCGCAGACAACCTATCAAAAAGGGGCATCGCTATGGTTCCAGGTATGTTTTTTTCTGTTCTTTATGAGCGGGATATCGTCACCAATGCTGGAAGCATAGACTATTACTAGAAGACAAAGCATGTGACAAAGTCATTTCTAAAATGATGAAAAGACTGTATTGTATTTTTTTTGTTACATTCCGAAATGTAAGTCATAATACTATGAAGGTATTTTGTGGGACATACAAAGTTATGTAAAAAGGAGGAAATCACATGGATAAAAAGAAATATAGTCATATCTATGTAAAAAACATATATAGTATGGTAAAAACAAAAGCAAGAATTATGTAACTCACTTATATTTCACAATATGAAGTTTGTGTTGTTTGATTTGATGAAGACAAATGAAAGCTACTAGTACATGCTTACATGTTTCAATACTAGTAATTGCTCTTAAAGGTGCAAAGATACACCAAAGGAATAGAACATGCCTATGATGTTATTGCAAAAATATTGCAGCAAAGGAAAAATAACTAACAACCTAAAGGGTGGAGGATGGAAGGGAAGAAATACATTCAGGCTTGCAACAGTCTCACACTTGTGTTGATGCCTATACATATTATATCCAAGCTATACCGTGCAAGGTAATGAGGATAAACATTGGTCTTTAGATATCTAATTAGTCTATAGGGCCTTGGATAGACGGTAATCGGGTGGGCTGTTAAGGCACTCCTAGATGCCAAAAAAGTAGAGGGAGGTTTGGGAGTCTCACCCAAAATGGCATTGTTGTAACCACCATATTTGTGGTGTCAAATTTTGACAACCATGAAGTGATGAAAATCCCTCCTCTACCCCAAAACCATGACCCTTCATTCAGGACAAACTCTAGGGTCTTTTTGAGTATCAAATTGAGTAATGAAAAATCCTTTTGACCTCAAATAAAGTTCATAGTTTGATGTCCAAGTGGAAAAAAACCATTGATGCAATGCATCAGATTTTGGCCAAAACCCATTAAACCTACAAATATGAGCATTTGATTGGAGAGAAGCGAGGAGAGAGTTTACCTCAAGGATGTTTACTTGCATGACTGTAACTTGCTCCATTTGCCCCATGATATAGACACCTGGAATATTTTGGATCTATTTAGGAGGGTTGGAGCCCTTCCCCTTCACTACATCTTTAAAAGATAAAGTTACTCTAGGATGGATGGAACCCAAAGCTCCACCTCTCCATCTTAGATTCAATATGATAGTAGCATTCCTCAAGATACCATAGTCCTTCATCTGGAATGGGTTTTGTAGCATTTTACCCTAAAAAATTAGGCATTGAGAAGATGCACGAATGTCAAACTGTTTTGAACACTTTATTTTAAATTTTGCACTAGGTCTATTTCCTTAATCCAAAGGAGTGTGGACTTTCCATTAAGTATTTTCAGGCATACTTGAAAGGGAATATATTTTGTATCTGTGTGAACAACAATAGAGACAACTTGGAAAATGTGTGGAGGCGACATCCCAAAGCATCGAGACCCCCACCACAACAATCTACTCAGCGTAAGGGAGAGCATACATACAAAAAAATAGGAGACAGGAAAACAGTGAGAGAACCTGTGAATTTCTCCCTCCACGACCCCAATAGCTGAGAGAAGGTGTCTTCGTAAAAAAAGTTTTAACATTTGTTTGTCATTTGCACATAAAATTTATGTAGGGAATGGGCCATGGCAGAGGAAACATCCTCAAATCTAGGGCCACCAATCGCTAGAGGGTCAAATAAAGCACAAGAGCAAATATTCTTTCGGAGGACACCTCCAAAGGAAGTCAAAACTGGCCACGTCCATAGCAAAACACTAGATTGAGCATGTGTTCCTTAAGCCATTCAGCACCGTGAGCCCCAAAGATGAACCAGAAAGACAAACCAAAATGCAGTAGTGACGCAGTTTGCATTGCAGAACAAACAAAACTTAGTGCTCCTCATTTCTTTTAAACAACCAGATATTTATAATTTTTATTTTATTTTTCTATTTTACTAAAATATTTAATAACTTGATATTTCAATTTAATAACTTGATATTTTGGGTTATTGTTTAATATTTCAATTTAATTGAATTCATTTTATATTTAAATATAATTTAAATAAAAAACAATTATCAATATTTTTTTTATTTTCCACTCTCCCTCCTATTTAAATTCAACATGGTTTGATTTTACTTGATTTTAAAGTTTTTCTTCATTAACTGAACAAAGTTACATTTTCTAAGGCTCCTCTGAAAGGAAACAAATATACAGTCTGCCAAAGGGCATTAAATGAGTGGGATTGTATATTCTCAGTGTTGGATCTCTTGGTCCACTTGAAAGGGCAACAATAATATTTCAACTTTATTGAATTCATTTTTATATTCAAAAATATAATTTAATAAAAAAACATTTATCAATATTTTTTTTATTTTCCACTCTCTCTGGATTTAAATTCAACATGATTTGATTTTACTTCATTTTAAAGCTTTTCTTCATTAAGTTAACAAAGTCACATTTCGTTGTTGTCCACTAAAAAAAACAACAAATATACAGCGTGCCAATGGCCATTAGATGAGCGAGAGCCTTCTCACTGGAGTGCTAAAATCCAACCACAGGGATATACAACCCCACTCATTTAATGCCCATTAACAAATTACTTATTTTCAAAGCATTAAAAAAACAGGGATAAACCTGGCCACTCTAACACTAACCCAACTACACGGATGAACCTGGCCACTCTAACACTAACCCAACTACATGCCAGGGGATCCTTAGAAGAAATAGTTTGCTTTTGGAGAAAGTGGCCCACATTTATGAGCTTTTTGACTTAGTGGTCTACATTTATGTCAAAGTTTTGTTTCAATGTAAGCATCTATAAACTTAGTAGGACCATGAAAGTAAATATAATGGTTTTATGTCGAACGCTGTGTTTGATTTCCTCAATTTGTATACCATTGAACCAGCATCGACAATCTGACACACTGGCGGACATAATAAAATGTATTTAAATATTTGTTATGGACTACGCATATTACCTTTACTTGCATTGCAAGGGAAGCCAGTTAGCTGCTTTATGATTAGCTTCCTTACAGGTTAGGGTTCGAAACGCTTGACGATTGCATTTAGTGCTGTTGTCTAACGAAATCATGTCTGGAGTAATCGGCGGTGTAATCGGCGGGGTAATAGGCCTCCTAATGGGATGGGTGATAGGGCTCTTAATGGGATGGATTGTTCACAGGGTCAAGATTTTCTTTTCCTTCCCCAAACAGTTGGAAAAACTCGAAAGGAAACTACATGGTTACACAGGGTTTTCTCAACAACATTCCACTCCTCCCATGGATCTGATGGAAGAGCTTGTCAAAAAAGTCCTCGATTCGGGGCGCACAGTACGCTGGTTTAACATTCGTTGTCGTTATCGCACGTCCAAGAAGATCACAACTCTGGTTTCAGTTATCAAGATGATTAAGCATTTGCGTGAGGAGGAGGTAAGGATCCACATCCCAGTGCCGTAGTATTTGAATTCCAGATAATTCACAGTGAATCATCTTATTGGAAAATTTCGAAATAATATTGTGTAATATGTGTAATTTGTTTAACATTTTGGATAGTGATTCTATCTATCATTATGAAGCTGTCTAAAGTTTCGGATGGTGACTTCATTTCTCATTATCATGAACCTGTTCAATCTATGGTGACTCCATCCATCATCATGAAGCTCTTCGTGATCCTTTATGATGGATGGAATCACACATATTCCAATAAAAACTTTAAAACCTATAATAATTAAACCAGATCCATAGGACTAATCTTTCAAACGATCTTTTCTCCTTATTTTTAGAGATTGATAATTACTCAAACTTGTGATTTCAATGCATCTTTAGTGGATTATATTCTTGACAAATTAGATAAGAATAAACCAGAAAACTTTTTTAAAAATAATTGGTGTTTTTTACTGTCTGTGATGCAGCAAGCGAAAGACAAGATTCCTGCAGAGGAGAAGGGGAAGGGGCAGGTCTGCGTGTCGTTGCCAACGGCGCTGGCCACGCCTGCTGTAGTGGAGAAATTGCCTCAGGAGGCGGAGATTTCTGCTGAGAAGAAGATGCCTGCGGAGACGGCCATTTCTGTTGACAAGAGATTATAAGCTTTGGAGTGTTTTAATATAATTAGATGACACCTTTTCGTTTTTTTTAACCAAACAGCACCGTGCAATTGTTTGTTAGTTCTTCCACAGAAAACACCGCACGGTTTCGGTTAGATTCAGTAACTGTCTTTGCTGCGATTTATTTGACTGGGTAAAGGGTAACGCGGCTTGTTGCTGCTGAGCATAAACCGTATCCACTTGTCAGTGTTGTCTTCAGTTTTATGTGGATAATTTCTGCATTTGTATGTGGTATTTTTAAGGTAGGAATATGTTAAATTTTTAGGGTTATGATTGAATAAATTATAAGATATATTAATTGTGTTGAGATGTTTTTTCTAATATAATATGGGAGAGATGTTGTAATGTAATATGTTGAAAATATTTTGATTATTAAAATAAAAATTAATTTTGAATTTAAATAAATTGAAATTAAAAATAAAATTTTTATGTTTTATGTTTTATTTTTATTAATTTTTGCTGGGTAGTTAAGGTAATTTGACTTCGTTAAGGTGATGGTGATTTTTGAGCTCCATGTTTATGACAATTCAGGGTATTGACCCATAGTATTCATGTAAAATATAACTTATTTAAAGGGAGAAATTAAACTAGCTAAGATTCATCTATTAAACTAACCTATATCCATCTACATCCATCTTAATTCTAGATATATCAACTGTGAAAAAGGATTATGACAATTCATGATATGACCCATAGTATTCATGTCAAATATAAGCTATTTAAATGGTGAAATTAAACTAGCCAAAATCCATCTATTAAACTAGCCAAAATCAATCTAGATTCATCTTAATTCTAGATATATCAACTTTGTAAAAATATCAATTCTCTTTTTATTCTAAAAAAGTTTGAATCTCAATAAATTTAATCCCTTTAATACTTAATAATAAGTCTCGAATTGATAAGCTACGGAGGAGGCTCGACGGAACGCTCTGCACATTAGGGTTTGGACGATTTCTGCAACGACAGGTTTCTCCAGAACGTGGCAGGCTTGAAAATCATTGACGATAGCACGACTTTTCAATCCTTGAAACACAGAGCTGTCCTTCATGATTCCCCCCTAGGGGGGGGCACTATGCCTCCCCCATTGAAAGATGAAGAGTGGCAAAAAAACGCTAGACAGGACAAAACATAGGATCAAGGAGCGAACATAACGGATTTGGAATCACAACAGGAAAAACAGGGCAACAAAGAGCTACCCAAGTTCAGTTCCTCAACATGCAAACCTGTGGCTACTGAACGACCGAAAGTCGTATTTCCCAGCCACAAAATCAATGCTCATATACAGTATATGAAGGATCATGCTCTGATAGACAAGTTCATAGGACTTTGGCCAACGAAGAAGGCGCTATGCGGATGGATCACAACGAAATGGAACCCAAAAGGACATATCACCTTGCAGTTGGGGCCTAAAGGGTTCTTCACTGCCATTTTTAACTGCCTGGAAGATAGGAACAAGGTCCTGGATGGAGGACCCTATTTCTTCAATGCGGTTGGCTTGTTTCTCAGAGGTTGGCTAGAGCACTTCAACCCTGATAAGGAGGACCTAAGTTGGGCTCCAGTTTGGATCAGATTGTACTCGTTCCCTGTGGAGTACTGGGAGGAAACTTCGCTGCAAGAAATAGGAAATGTTCTGGGTAAATTTGTAAAAATTGCAGAGGAGACGAAAATCCGAAGATATACCTCCTATGCACGTATCTGTGTCTACATGAACCTCAACAAGGCCCTTCTGGATACGGTAAGCTTATTTCATGAAGATATTGAATGGATTCAGTTGCTAGATTATGAACATGTGCCGTTTAGATGCAGAAGATGTCATGCCCTGGGTCATTTATTCAGGGACTGTCCCTTAACTCAAAAACCCCCATCCCTAGCCAATCTTGATCGACCTGTGGCTGAAGGATTCGGCAAGGTAGCCAGCCGTAGAAGAAGCAACAGGAAATCAGCTTCAAATCCCAAAATGCATCAACCCAGTACATCCAAGCCTTCAACTAGCAAAAGCTTTGAAGTTTTAGCTCGAAAAGATGACCTTAGTTTTGAAATTCTTGCTCCCCCAGGAAAGGAGGTTATGAGGAACAAACATCTGAAGACGGTAGATACTGTGGAGTCCCGAGAAGATTCTCCTACCATCAATCCTTCTTCCTTAGATAAGCTCAAAATACCAGCATGGAATACTCAAGTCATGGAGGTAGACAGTTTACAACATGATTCCAAAGCGGGAGAAGATCCGAATGAAGTGCTAGATGAATCTGAGCACATGGAGGAGGAACCCGAAAGTATAGATATTGGGGATCTAGATATCTCGACCTAGAGTAGGCATGCAGAACAAAAGATTTTGACAAATTTCCAAACCGGGAACTGGAGAATTTGGAAGAGGTCCTCTCATGAGCACAAAGGCAAAAGTCTCTAGGTATTCAGACGGACAGCCCCTGGGATGGTAAGCTCATTACTAAAGATAATAAAAAGCGTGGAAGGAAAACTGACCTCCAACACACAATCAGAATAGGAGCAATGTTGGTGGAGTCAGGTGGGTACTCCAAGCTAACAAAATACTTTAACTCCTCTCCTCATCCTTCCCAATGAAGTTAATATCATGGAATATTAGAGGGCTCAATAGCCTAAGGAAAGGAAGACTTCTCAAAAACATGATCATGCAAGAAAAGCCTCAAGTCCTCTTCTTGCAAGAAACTAAATGCAACTCGAGAGCATTAGAAAGAACTGCAGTAAAAGTTTGGCCAGGAGGTCTCAGCGCTGTCATGGACTCTGATGGGGCTTCTGGCGGTCTAGCAATCTTATGGGACAATCAAATTATTCAGCTCAACAACATCCATGCAAATAAGAACTTCATCCAATCTACATTTCACATCATTGGAACAAATGTACATGGGCTATTAACTAATGTGTATTTTCCCCAAGAAGCTATGCATAAAGCAGAAATCCTGAACTCCCTCTCTGCTATCAACTCTAATAGGCAACATCCTCTTTGGATCTTAGGAGGCAACTTCAACATGATCACTAGGCTGGAAGAAAAAAGGGGAGGCAGGATTAGGGGAAGTCAGGAGGGGATTCTCCTAAAGGAGTTCATTCAGAACAACTGGTTTATTGATCTTCCGATCAATAATGGTATCTTTACTTGGAGAAACAAAAGAGCAGGGCTGAATCAGATAGCCTCCCATTTGGATAGATTCCTATTGTCAGACAATGCTATTCACATTGGTGGAGACTTTGTTGCTTCCATCCTGTCGTTCTCGGGGTCTGATCATTGGCCAATTTCCCTCCAATGGACTCGTCCTGGCAATACAACCCAGAGACCATTCCTATTTGAGGCATTTTGGCTATCACACCCAAATTTCAACAACTTAATCAAATCAGAGTGGAATAATTTTGCTCCTCCAAATGGTTCTAAGATGTTTCAATTTCAACAGAAGCTCAAGAATCTAAAAAGTAAGATTAAACATTGGAATCACACCTCTTTTGGTAATATTTTTCAGGCTAAGCAAACTCTTGATCAAAACATGAAGAGTCTGTAGCAGAGAATAATCACTAAAGGTCATTCAGAGAATCTGGTAGAACAGGAAAAAGCTCTTGAGGTGCAGATCATAAAAAGGGCCAAGCAGGAAGAAACTCTGTGGAGGCAAAAATCAAGAATAAGATGGCTTAAGTATGGCGAAAAGAACACAAAATTTTTCCATAATACAACCATCCAACGCAGAATGAACAACATCATAACTCACATCCAAAATGCGCAGGGGGTTAGGCTGGAAACACATGAAGCAATTGAAGGAAAACTTCTAAACTATTTCAAGCAAGCACATCGAGAACCTCAGGTTGATCAATCGATAGCCATAGAAAAAATTACTCGAAATATACCTAAAATTATCTCTGAGGAGCATAACCATATTCTTCTCAGACCAGTGGATTTACAAGAGGTTGAAATGACAGTTCATTAGCTGAAGGCGGGAAAGGCCCCAGGCCCGGATGGATTCACTTCCAACTTTTTCCACAATTTCTGGGATTGATAAAAATAGAAGTTTGGCAGATAGTTGAGGAGTCTAGAACTTTGATATGGATGTTTCCTAGAATAAATGCTACATTCATCACCCTTGTACCCAAGGAGGATCAGCCCAGCACTCCTGAAAAGTACAGACCAATTGCACTGTGCAACATAATTTACAAAATTATTTCCAAAGTCATCGTCTCCAGGCTCAAATTGTTGTTGCCTCTCATTATCTTGCCTGAGCAATCTGGATATGTCGAAGGTCAGCAGATTACAGATGGTATCATCCTAACTCATGAAATAATTCATTCCCTGATGCAATCCAAGAAGCCAGGTATGCTCCTTAAGATAGATCTTTCAAAGGCTTTTGACAGTTTAAGTTGGTTGTACATCAAAAAAACTCTAACTGCTTTTGGTTTTGCTCCTCCTTGGGTAAGATGGGTCATGAGTCTTTTGTCCTCTTCCTTCTTCTATGCCCTGATCAATGGTATTCCATCCTCCCCCTTTCATCCTTCTCGGGGAATCAGATAAGGAGACCCTCTCTCCCCTTTTCTTTTCGTTATAATGGCAGAGGGTCTGGGTCGTAGCATTAGATCAGATCAACAAACTTAGCTCCTATGAGGCCTCTCTCTTCACAATTCTGTAGCATTCACTCATCAGCAATTTGTAGATGAAAATATGCTTTTTGGTCATCCCTCTGTTCAGGAAGCTCGCCAGCTCAAATCTCTCTTGACGGAATTCTCTAATGCCTCTGGAGCCTTGATCAATAAATCCAAATCCCAGATTTTCTTTTTCCATACCCCTGCAACTACCCAAGCAGCTATAGTCCGCATCCTTGGTTTCTTTATTGCTGTCCTTCCTTCCAAGTATTTAGGTGCTCCTCTGACTGCTTCGGCCCTGAAGCACTCCTCTTGGCAGATCCTTCTTGAAAAAGTGGAGGCTTGTCTATCTTCTTGGACTCATAGAGCCCTGAATATGGATAGTCATCTTGTTATTATAAAGGTTGTTCTTCATTCCATGCCGCTCTATCTTTTCTCCATTCTCACGGCGCCCAAATGGGTTCTTAAAGAAATCAAAAACCTCCAGAGATCCTTTTTTTGGGGCAGCACAGGTCATAATCGTAAATGGGCTCTTGTAAATTGGGACATAGTGTGTCTTCCAAAAAATGGCGGAGTAACGGGATTAAGGGATCCCTCTTATAGAAACAAAGTCGTGGGGGCCCGCATCTGGTGGAAATGGCTGACTTCGCCTCTTACCCCCTGGCTTCTCTCTTGAAAGCAAAGTATTCAAGCAATTGTCCAATGGAGGAACTAATTTGCATCTCAGAGGTAAACGCAGGCTCCCTAATTTGGAACTCAGCGAAGCAACACATAAATCTCATTCAGCAGCATAGTTTTTGGGAAATAAAGAATGGTAACACTGCAAGATTTTTTGAAGAATCATGGCGGCAGATGCCTAAGTTAAAATACCTAATCTCTCATTATCAGCTTTCGGAGTAGGACATGCAGGCTCTTGATAGAGTCAAAAACTTTTGGAATCCCTCGTCTTCTGAAGGACACAGGCAATGTATCAAAGCGGAACAAATTCTAAGACAAGGATCACCGCAAGTTCAACAAACGATTGACTCAGAATTATTGAAAAGGAGAATTCAATTCTCTAATGATCAAGATATTCTTAGATGGGGATATGAAGAGAGAGGTACCTTTACCACAAAAGAGGCTTATAATATCATTATCAAGGATCACATGGTAAAAGACCCTCTCTGGAGCAAAGTTTGGGACCCTTCCAACTGGCCGAAAATTTCCACTTTTCTGTGGCTCCTATGTCACAACAAGATTCTCACATGGGACAATCTCAGGAAGAGAAATTATCATGGGCCCTCTATATGTCCTCTCTATAGACAAGCAGAGGAATCTGTGAAGCATCTCATGCATTCCTGTCAGATTGCTTGCAGACTCTAGGAAAAAGTGAGTTTCCGATGCCAAAAGGAGTGCAGAATACATGGAGATGTCATAGCTACAGTTCGCAATTGGGATAGGAATCCCTATCAAAGCAAGATTCTAAATTTCTTATGGATACTCATACCGAGCTTCCCAATGTGGAACCTTTGGAAGGAAAGAAATCGCAGAATTTTCAAGGATCATTCAACACCTATGGAGAACCTTTGGGAAATCATATGCCAGAATATCAAGGAAATTGTCTCTATCCATACCTGGTATAAGGAGGACTTTCCCACTATTCCCCAAGAACAAAGCATCTGGGAAACCTGGAATCTTCTATGGAATCAAGAACATGTGGCCAAAGGATCGCTTCCTCAGCTGGGTCGTTCTCCAGATCGATGGCTTCCCCCACCCAGGCATACTTTCCAGCTAAACTTTGATGGCGCTTCAAAAGGAAATCCAGGAAATTCGAACTTTGGAGGGATCTTCAGGGACTACCAGGGTGCTCCTCTTCTATCCTTCCTAGGCTCAAAAGGATGGGATACCAACAATTCAACTGAATTGGAAGGGCTTTGGCAAGGTCTCATTTTAGCTCATAACAAAAGTTTTTTTCTGCTTATCATAGAAGGCGATTCTCAGATCATCATCAACATGGTCTCCAAAATTATACAAGGTTCTCCCTCAAGTAAAGTAAGCAATAGCTGGAGAATGGCAAGAAGGCTTGAGCTAATTGAATACTAGATATCCTCTCACAGGGCAATCACTCTTAAACATATTCACCGAGAAGGAAATAAAGTAGATGACTTTCTTGCTAACCTTGGAGTGGACTGTGGCTTGGATCTTCACATAGGTTCTATCTCCAAATTGGCCTCTGATTCCCAACTTCGGGAATTCCAAAACCTAGTGAAGAATGAAATGACTCAGGAAGGAGAAGAGCACCCGAATGCGGGTGAATTGAATGAAAGTTAATGAGTTTAATTAAGTCTGCAGGATGGCAGTCCTGCCAAATGCCATATGGCACTGTTATCCGAGCTCCCACTTGGCGTTTGTCGACTCCCACCTGGCCTGGGTCGGCTCACTTAAGGTGAACTCGATCCCTCTTGAATTGGGCTTTAAAGACTCGCTCTACTCACAACACGGCAATTGCTGGTTCAATCATGTCGTTTTCAGCTATCCTTATCTATATCTATTCTTCGCCTTCTCTCCTTTGCTTATCCCCTGTCGCTCCTCTGTGCAGCGAAATGGTTTATGCTCTCAAAGAGTTGTTGTCGGTTCTTGCTGCTGTGACTGTGCTCCCAATTCGACAGTCTCAAGCCATTTTATCGTTTTTATCTAGTTTCCTCCTAGCTCTGTCTTACTTCCGTTCCCAAGCTTCCTGTATTCATTCTTCCTCCCTCTGCGGCCTCATAATGGTTCGGCATAGGATGCGTAGTCATTATGGTGGTAGCCGAGGAGGGCGGGGGCGCTCTCAGAAGGCTCAATCTGACGATCATAACCCAACCCCTTCTTCTCTACCCGCTGCTCAGTCCAATTCACCTCCTCATAGCCCTTCATGCAGGCCCTTCTCGCACAACGCATTTCAATCCACTCGCTTCAGGTTTCAAAGCTCCCTTAATATGCCCATTATCTCGGCCAATGTCACCGTAATTTTCACTGAAGAAGAGGCTCCGCCTCTGGGTCCAGATAGTTCTCCAGCTGGGCTCTCTCAAGGTAGTCCTGGCAAAGGGGACAGCCAAGATGATGCGCAGAATTTGGTTGCTGAAGGTCTGAAGGACGAGCGCGGCAAGCAACATAGCAAGGGGTGTAGGTCCGATGATTTGCAATGGCCTAGTGGCAGCTCGCATGGAACTTTTGTCTCGCTGTTCAAAGCTGGCTGTTCCAGTGACTCTTGTCCCTCATCGCCTCCTCCTGGCAGCAATGGTGCTGGTGACATGGCTAGAGATGGAGAGCCATGGTTTGGCAATGCTTGCCCAGTAATTGAGGAACCTCTGGATCTGGGCTTCGATGGGTAACGCCTCCTGGATTTTTGTTTCCCCCCGCTTCTCGTTTTGGTTCTTGTTGATCTCGCTCTGGTGTTTTTTGGAATGGCGATTCAGACTCCCTAGCGGCCTGCTGGAATGTGGTTCTCTTTGCTGGAAAAGTGGTAGATTGTAGCTCCTGTGCGGATACAGTCAGTTCTTCGTTTTTATGCTCCTCATCCTGATAGCTTCAGACTTCTTTGATCCAATGGTGGTTTTTGTTTCCATTGTGCGATTTCTTGCTTCTGTTTCTAGTCCTCCCAATCATGGGATGGTCTGCTGTGTTGTCTGCTCTCAGATGCCTATGCCTTAAGCTACAACTTGTAATACTATTTTGATTTTCCTATAATAGAATTAGCCTTTACTGAGAAAAAAAAATAATAAGTCTCGAATTAAAATGAATATAAAAGTATACTAGTTAAATAAATTGAAATATATATATATTTTAAATTAATAATATATATTTTAATTTATAAAATGCTTAATATTATTTATTA